>OX377619.1:177680988-177906988 GCA_947397865.1 Polietes domitor
AGCCGTTTAGTTGGTACCATTTTTATCCCTCTGTTCCCATTGTATCCCTTGAAAGTACGAACTTGGAAAAAGATTTCATTTTTCGTGTCTACGCAGTCAGCTAAATGTATACTCCGAATTTCATGACTCTAGCTGCGACTACCAAACCAACCGAATGGTACAGTTTTTAACCCCTTTTTCAATTTTACCCCATAAACGTACGAATTTCGAAAAATCCCTTTATTTTACGTGTCAACGCTATCAGAGGAATGTATAAACCGAAGTTCATTATTCTAGGTGCAGCAGTTTGGGTGGTTCCATTTTTTTCATCCATCTATTCCCATTTTACCCCTTAAAAGTACGAATTGGGATAAATATTATGTATCCACTCAATTAGAGAAATGTACATAGCGAATGTCGTTTGAATGGTACCATTTTCAAAAATCTCTTCATTTTACGTGTCTACGTAATCAGAGGAGTGTATGCACAGAATTTCATTATTCTAGGTGCAGCCGTTTGCTTGGTACTATTTTTTATCCTCTATTTTTATCCCCCTAGGTCTTTTACCTCTTAAAAGTACGAATTCGGAAAAAATCCTTTTGAAAAATCTTTCTATGTTGCGCGTCAATGCAATCCCAGGAATGGCTGCACCGAATTTCATGACTCTATCAGCGGCCATTTGGATGGTACCATTTTTATCCCCTTTTCCCATATTAACCCCTTAAAAGTACAAATTTTGAAAAATCCCTTTATTATGAGGGTCGTTGCAATTGTACACACCTAATTTCATCATTCTAGCTGTAGGCGATTAGTTGGTACCATTTTTATCCCTATGTTCCCATTTTATCACTTGAAATTTGGACAAATCTTTTTATTGCAGTCACTGGAATGCATACACCGAATTTCATTATTTAGATGCAGGCGTTTGGTTGGTACTATTTTTATCCCTCTAGGTCCATTTGACCCCTTAAAAGTACGAATTAAAAAACAAATCCATTTATATTATGTATCTGCTTAATTAGAGAATTGTACACACCGAATTTCGAGTCTCTAGCTGTTGTCGTTTGATAGGTTACATTTTTATCCCTTTTTCTCCATTTCACCCCCTACAAATAAGAATCACTTTATGGCGAACGTTTAAGTTATCAGGGAAATACGCATTACAAATATCAAGACATATTCAAAACAAGTGCTAAAATACTCTAAATATTATGGGTTATTGGGGGGATTTGCAATCCTTGTGAGGGAAAAAATTTTCCCTGCGGTCCTATTTTACCCACTTTCAATCCCAAAGTCCTAGCTCATTTCGTTTAGATGCTAGCGTGATTTCAACAGACGGACGGACGGACATGGCAAGATCGTCTTAGAATTTTATCACGATCAAGAATATATATACGTTATAGGGTTGATATTTCAAGGTGTTACAAACGGAATGTCAAAGTTAGGTGGAGGGTATAAAAATGTTTGTTTACATCACCACACATCAATGTCAGTGGCTATAGTGTGACTTAGACCACTTTCAAACTAACTCTAAAGTCAATTTTGGAGTGCATAAAATGAGCTATGTCATTGTAAGGACACACGTCAAAAATAAAAATTCTTAAATTAGAGATCTGATCAAAGTAAAGAGAAAAATTGACTTATCTTATTTTTTGGATTTATGATTTAGACTACTATCATTCTAACTGACACATATTATCTCTAGTTTCGTATGAATATATGACAGCCTCTATTCTGCCGCTAATACTGAAAAATGCAGTCCATGATGGAGGGTTGATAAGATTCGGCCCAGCCGAATTTAACGCCTGTTTTACTTGTTAACTAACCATATTGCCACCCATTATATTTATTTGCCAATCGTTGTAAACTCAATTTAACATAAAATAAATTTGCTACTTTCATTGCCTACCCCCCGGGGAGTTATTGTTTGTACTAACAAACATGCCTACTTTTGGGAGCTTATTAAAGAGGTCGCTTGAAAGGCAATTTTGGCGGAGACAAGACTTCTTCCCATCGTGATACTTACACGAAATTAAAAAACGTACATCATGACATATTGCTTTCATTACCCTGCCTACTTTTAGGCGCTTCCCTAACAATATGAATTATGGCCATTATTACGATGTTGGTTTATTTTTGTGAAATATTTATGACGTCGTTGGTACGTACTTGCGACGACAAATATCTGTTATATATCATTTGATTATTTGCGATTTCTAATTTTTCGTGTAATTTGTTTTGTCATAGCCTATTTATCAGACTGTTTTATGTACTCGAACTGAATGATGAATGCGAGAAACGACCTTAAAAAAATATAGGAACTCCATACAACCGTTTGTCCGTCCGTCCTTCCTCCGTGGTAACGACCATAATGTCAATGGTGTATATTTTTATTAGATTTTATGCAAATGTTGCCACAACCCCAAAAGTGATTTGTAAATGTGTTATGCACGCAAATGTATGTATGTTCTACGCCTCACACACACACACTCCGCTTCTATATCTGCCATCTACTTACAACAACAAAATGATAAATGATTGTCACAAAAGATGTCAGACGAGCCAGGGCTGAGCTAATGGGAAAGCGAAAGCAGCCAATTTGTATGCCGAAATTTGGCTAATAAAACATTTTATTTGCTTTGTTGCCTGCGCCAAGCAAATTTTGCAATAAAATTGTTACATTTTATTTACGACGAAACGGGACATGTCGCGCGTTGCAGCATCGATTGGGAGAGCCGGAGGTGTGTGCGGCACATAAATTTTAAATGTTTTCCACATGTGTTACATTCGGGATATGCAGAATGTAAGTGTTTTGTTGGTTCGTTTGTTTGGTTGGGTGGTTGGTTGGATGGCTGGTCTTTGCGTTTTAATGGATTTTTATTTAGTTGAATCGAGAATTTTCGAATTTCCGTTTATTTAACGGAAATTAAAAATTTTATTTTTGTTTGTTATTTCCATTAATTATTCAATCGGAGAAAATGGTAGGGCTTTAAGGCAATGCGTGAAATAATTATGACATTTAGTGGAGAGGTGAGGGGTGAATGGTATATTAAGTGGGGAAATGTGTATACAAAGTTTGACCCAAAATATCTCTTGAAATAGCTCTCTTGAAATTATTGGTTGTCACATGGAAACCCTTTATCGGTGGCTTTTATAAATAATCGCTTATCTCAAAATTTCCCAATTTTGAGATTTTTAATGCGTGAAAAGTGTTTAGTGAAATTAAAATAATATGAAAATGAGATTTTTCCTGCATATAAGAGTCTAACATGCATGCGGGAAAACATAATGAATATTAGACCGGGTCGGCCTCCATATAAGAAAAAAAGTGCTGAATATTAAAGCTTCGAGGTAAGACAAGTACATTTTTTACAAGCCCGCTGGATGGCTCTGTCGACGGTATGGCCCGTAGAGTACTACGTTCGTGTTGATATGACGCTGATTGGATGGATTTTCTCAAATGAAGGCTTTTCTTATGAAGGCTTCACATTCTGTAGTTTCTTCACCAAAATTAAACACGTGAAAAAGGGCCGAACTTTATATACCCTCCACCATGGATTACATTCCATAGAGGCTGTCGATTTTCGTAGAAGTTCAGTAATATTACAGGAAAATATAATTATTTCAAGTCACGCTTATAAGGCAAGGCTACCAATACGTATATATATATATATATATATATATATATATATATATATATATATATATATATCGAAACTTCAAGTCAATTCAAAAAATAAATATTCTTATATTTATATTTTCAAAAAGCGTAAATACCATAAATATTGGTAGATAGTGAGTGCTACAGTGGTAGATAGTGGTTGCATTTCCATTCTATTTTAATTCCAAAAATAAAAAAAATTTGGAAATCCAATTTCTCATTTACATACTGCAAAATAACCTAACTTCATGATTTAACCAATTTTTACCGTAAAAGTACGAATTTGGAAAAATCTTTTTATTTTACGTGTCTGTGCAGTCAGAGGAATGTATACACCGAATTCCATGATTCTAGCTACTGCCATGTGGTCGGCACCATTTTTATCCCATTTTTCCTATTTTACCCTCTCAAGAATTTCATCATTCTAGCTGTATTCGTTTAGTTGGTAATATTCCCTCTGTACCCATTGTATTCCTTGAAAGTACGAATTTGTCAGTCAGAAGAATGAATACTCAGAATTTCACAACTTTAGCTGCGGTTTGTACTATTTTTATCCCCTTTTCTATATGAACCCCAAAAAGTACGAATTTTGGAAAATCCTTTTATTTTACGTGCCTACGCAATCAGAGGAATGTATACACCGAATTTCATAATTCTAGGTGCAGCCGAGTGCTTGGTACCATTTTTATCCCTCTATTCCCATTTTATCCCTTAAAAGTACGAATATGTGCTTATTATATTAGTATCTACTCAATTAGATGAATGTACACAGCGCATTTCGTGTTTCTAGCTGCTATCGTTTGATATGTACCTTTTTTATCCCTTTTTGCCCCATTTCACCCCCTACGAATAAAAATCACTTTATGATGCACGTTTTTGTTACAGGGGGAATGCGCATACCCAATATCAAGCATTTACAAAAACTCTAAATTAGTAGGAGTTATTATTGGTATTTTTAGTCCTTGTGAGAGAAAAAATTTCCCTTTGGGCCGATTTCGCTTTCAGTTTCAATCCCAAACCCATCTACGACCATAAGACGAATTTTTGGAAAATTTGGACGCCCTAGCTCCTTTTGTTTAGATGCTAGCATGCTTTCAACAGACGGACATGGCTAGATCGTCTTATGACGATCAAGAAAATATATTCTTTATATGGTCTCAGGTCGATATTTCAAGCTGTTACAAACGGAATGACAAAGTTAGTATACCCCCATCCTGGTGGAGGGTATAATAAAACAAGTCAGAAAACGTCAGTCAGTGTGTCTGTGTGTGGAAGAACTCAAATTTTGCTTAGCGCCGGAGTATGTTTGTTGGAGGTACTAGAAGTTTGTGCCAATTGGACCTAGTTTCCACATTTGTTAATAATTAATCAACTTGTGATCAAACATGAAGTCATAATGGATTCCAGGCACGGGTAGAGGCATTTAATTTTACTAAGAATAGAGACTATTGTGCGGGAAGTACAAGATGGGGCGTGGCTAAAGCGTAAATATTTTTATACCCTCCAGGATGGGGGCATACTAACTTTATCATTCCGTTTGTAACACCTTGAAATATCAACCTGAGACCCTGTAAGGTATATATATTCTTGATCGTCATAAAATTCTAAGATGTTCTAGCCCATCTGTTGAAAGCATGCTAGCATCTAAACGAAAGGAGCTAGGACGTCCAAATTTTCCACATATGTGTCTTATAGTCGTATATCGGTTGGGATTGTAACTGGACGAAATCGGCCCAAAGGGAAAACAAATTTCCCCCATATGGACTGAAAATACCCATAAAAACCCCTAATATTTTAGAGTATTTAGGCATATTTTTTTCAATATGTTTCCTTGTACTTACTAGATATTGGATAAGAGCCAGTGAAGAGTAAAGTGATTCTTATTTGTAGGGGGTGAAATGGGGCAAAAAGGGATAAAATGGTACCTATCAAACGACAACAGCTAAAAGCACGAAATTCGATGTGTACATTCCCCTAATTGAACAGATGCATAATATAAACGTATTTTTTCCAAAGTCGTAATTTTAAGGGTAAAAATGGGAAAAGAGGGGTAAAAATGGCTGCACCTAAAATAATGAAATTCGGTGTATACATTCCTATAATTGCGTAGACACGTAAAATAAAGTGATGTTTCGAAATTCGTACTTTTTGGGGTCAAAATAGAAAAAGGGGATACAAAATGACCGCAGCTAGAGTCATGAAATTCGGAGTATACATTCCTTTGACTACGTAGACATGAAAAAAAAAGTTTTTTTCCAAATTCGTACTTTCAAGGGATACAATGGGTACGGGGGATAAAAATGGTACTAACCAAACGGCTACGCCTGGAATAATGTAATACGGTGTATACATTCCTCTGACTGCGTAGACACGGAAAAAAGACGAATTTTTTAAAATTCGTACTTTTTGGGGTTGAAATGGAACCAAACCAAATGACCGCAGCTAGAGTCATGCAATTCGGAGTATACATTACTCTGACTGCGTAGACACGGAAAATAAACGGATTTTTTCGAAATTCGTACTTTCAAGGAATGCAATGGTACAGAGGGATAAAAATTTCTGACTGCATAGACACGCAAAATAAAAAGTTTTTTCCAAATTCGTACTCTTTCTTTTACGGCAAAAATTGGTTGAATCATGAAGTTAGGTTATTTTGCACTATGTACGTCTGATAATGGATTTTCAAAATTTGTACTTTTGGAATTAAAATAGAATGGAAGTACAACCAACTGTAGCACCCACTATCTACCAATATTTATGATATTTAAGCTTCTTGAAAATATAAATAGAAGAATATTTATTTTTTGATTTGAAATAAATAATGGTTTGAAATAAGTAAAATATTATATTTATTTATAAATTATTTTTTCAATATTTATATTTGTTTTGGTTTGGGTATATTAAAAAAAATATATTTTCCTGTAATATTACTGCACTTCTGCGAAAACCGAAAACCTCTGTGGAATGCAATCCATGGTGGAATGCAATCCGTCTCAGCCAGACGGACGGACATGGCTCAAACAGCTTAAAAAGTCGAGAAACGGATTTGGTCCAAACATACTTGGGGTCTCTTAAGTCACTCCTTCAATGCG
Organism: Polietes domitor; assembly: GCA_947397865.1. NCBI lineage: Eukaryota > Metazoa > Arthropoda > Insecta > Diptera > Muscidae > Polietes > Polietes domitor. The sequence goes on from OX377619.1 coordinate 177,687,721, forward strand.
TTACACATGGTTTCTGTCCCAAATGATATATACCCTCCTACTCTGTAGAGTGAGGGTATACATATTTGTTAAATAAATCGTAATGTTTCATTATTATAATTTTGAAATAAAATTGATTAATTAATTTAAAGACTACGCATGTCTACAAATATGTTTTTTACAGCTTGATAGTCCTTGTCTATATGTTTATATCAAAGTAATTCTTGAGAAAAGCAAAGTACGAAATTCCGTTGTCTTTCGGGTTCATACTGTAAATTAATTTTAATTTTACGATTCTAGCTACAGCCATTTGCTTGGTGCCAGTACGAAATGTACGAATTTGGGAAAGACTTTTGTTTTGCGCGTCTACGAAGTTAGAGAAATTTCTAAATAAAATTTCATGATTCTAGCTGTGGCCGTTTGATGGGTACAATTTTTATCAGCTTTTGCTCCTTTTTCCATAAAATTATGAGTCTCCAAAAAATCCTTTATGTTGCAGTCCTTAATGGCCCTAGAAATACGAGTATCGAATGATCGCAATATCTTTCAAATCTACGCAATCTGAGCGAAATATACACCGATTTTCATTATTCTAGATAACGCTATTCGATTGGTACCAATTTTTTCCCCTTTCTGACCGTTTCCCCATAAAAGTACAAATTTTGAAAATTTTCTTGGCGTGCCTATACAGTCTGTATGAATGTACACACCGAATTTCATGATTCTAGCTGCAGACATTTGGTTGGTACAATTTTTATCCCTTTTTCCATTTTACCCCTTAAAAGTACGAATTTGTACTTATTATATTATGTATCTACTCAATTAGAGGAATGTACACAGCGAATTTCGCGTTTCTAGCTGTTGTCGTTTGATAGGTACCATTTTTATCCCATCTTGCCCCATTTCACCCCCTACGAATACGAATTACTTTATGGAGCACTTTTTTGTTATAGGGGGAATGCGCATAAAATAAAAATAATAAAATAAATATCTAGTAAATATAAGCAGACCTATTGAACAAACTTGCTAAACATACGTATTTTCAGTCCATGGCTCCAAAGTCCCAATTAAGCTTAAATAATAAATTAAGGATTTATAAACTAATACTTAAACCAGAGTGGACCTACGACATTTAATTATGAGGCACAACATGTAAATCTAACATTGGCATCATTGAAAGATATCGAAAACGTTAATGCTTATAACAGGTCTTAAATGTATATAATTACATTTGCTTATTATATTTAGTACACCACTATTAATTTGATTTTTGATCAAATTAATTATGATTTTATCATACCACAATTGCTACAAATCAATACATCCTTTAAAGTATCTGATTTAATTTGATTAGTATAGTTTAGAATTTGATTTGCCTAAAAGTTTGTTACACTTTTGATTTATCTAATTTGGCCTTTCCCAAAAGTATATAACACCACAATTGTTATGAACCTTAATCAGACTACAAATTATGGTTTTGCATAAAGTATGTAATTGCATTTGATTCTCCTAAGAGTATAATATTGCTGTGATTAGCCTAAATCACAGGCAGCAAATTAGGAGTCTCCTAAAGGTATACTTAAGATTTACTTATACTGGACTACAAATTATGGCTTTGCAAGAAATATGTAATTTCTCTTGATTAGTATAATACACTATTTGTGTTTTTGCTAAGTGTATAGCACAATTTTGAAATACGTAATTTAGTTTTTTCCTAAAAGTAGGCTACAATTGTGATTTGCCTAAATCCTGCTACAAATTATGACTTTCCTAAAAGTATGTAATTTAATATATATGCCATATAATTTATTTATTATTTCCTAAATTGTAATTTACGTAATTTTGTGTTTCCTAAAAGTATACTACAATTGATAATTAACTAAATAAGGTTTCAAATTATGACTTCTTAAACGTAGGCCACCACTATGATGTACCGAATAAAAATTATCCTTAAAGTATGTGATTCAATTATTATGGTTTTGCATAACGTATGTAATTTCATTTGATTCTCCTAAAGTATAACATTGCTGTGATTAGCCTAAATCACAGGCCGCAAATTAGGAGTCTGCCAGAAGTATACTACAATTTTAGATTTATTTACACTGGAATACAAAGTATGGCTTTGCAATAAATATGTAATTTCTCTTGATTAGTATAATACACTATTTGTGTTTTGCTAAAGGTATAGCACAATTTTGAAATACGTAATTTAGTTTTTTCCTAAAAGTAGGCTACAATTGAGATTTGCCTAAATCCTGCTACAAATTATGACTTTCCTAAAAGTATGTAATGTATGTATTTCCTAAATTGTAATTTACGTAATTTTGTGTTTCCTAAAAGTATACTACAATTGACTTCCTAAAAGTATGCCACCGCTTTGATGTACCGTATTAAAATTAGCCTTAAATTATGTGATTCAATTTGATTGAAATGGTTTACAATTTGGTTGGAATTATATATGTGATTCTTTTACTCCTGCAAGGAGCATACAATTAGGATGTACTTAAATCAATCTAAGCATTATGATTTACCAAAAAAATAGGCTTCTGTTGTTTTTTTTGTTAATGTCACACATGCTGAGCAGTACCATAACTCCAAAAGTAAATATCTTAAATGTAGACTGTAATATTTTGACTTAAGCAAATCTATTCAGAAAGGTGTGATTGCTTTAAAATTTAAAAAAATAAACTAAACAAGTATGAAGGCGTTAAGTTCGGCCGGGCCGAATCTTATATACCCTCCACAAAGGAGTGCATTCCACAGTATTACCAGCAGATTAAAGGATGTCAACTTTACATAGAAGTACAGTACCTTATTACGAAAATTGTGACATTTTGATGTACATTACTATATTTGTTTACTACTTCAAACTATAATGTATACTTATGCGCACTGTTTAAAATCGACTACTATATATAAATAAAATGCTGAAATTGCGAAAGTGAACATGCCTAAATATTAGGCGATTGTCAGTCGCCATAAGGTAGAAGCATTTTCAGATACAGACAAAGTGATAAGAAAAGTATAAATTTTAAAGATATCCCCATTCGCCCCATTCTCCGCCCAAATGTACAAATTTCGAAGTCTTCAAGTCTTCATAGTCAGAATGTATATACCGAATTTCATGATTTCAACTTCAGCGGTTTGGTAGGTCTCAATTGTATCCCTCTTTTTAATCATATCTCTTAAAAGTACGAATTTCGAAAAATCCCTCTATTTTACGTGTCTATGCAATTAGAGGGATGTACACACCGAATTTCATGATTCTAACTGTTCTCGTATCATTGGTACCATATTGTATCCATTTTTGTCCCATTTCGCCCGCTAAAACTTTTATTTTCTTTGTGGTGCTTCCAAGCTACAAGAGGAATGTCCGCAACTCTATGAAAATCAGAAATTTAATTAATAAGCCAAGGCTACCAATATTTGTATACTATGTATATATAATGGAAATAATACTTCAATTCATAAAGTAAATATAAGGCAGCAATCATTAATACGCTAAATATTGGGGGATAGAGAGTATATTTTCAGTATAAAATTTGAAAAGTATAATTTTTGAAAATACCTTATCTCTCACGTTCGCAGTAAAGACAACTTCATGATTCAACCATTTTTTGTCGTAAAAGCAACAAAATAAAGTAGGCATTTGGAAAAATATATTTTACGTGGCTATGCAGTCAGAGGAATGAATACACCGAATTCCATGATTGTATCTGCGGCCATTTTGTTGTACCATTTTTATCCCCTTTTTGCATTTTACCCCTTAAAAGTATTACTTTCGAAAATCTATGTATTTCAAGTGTCTATGCAAGTAGAGGGATGTACACACCGAATTTCATCATTCTAGCTGTAGCCTTTTAGTTGGTACCATTTGTATCCCTCTGCTCCCATTGAATCCCTGGAAAGTACGAATTTGGAAGAACCTTTTTATTTTTCGTGACTATTCAGTAAGAGGAATGAATGAATACAGCGAATTTCATGGTTATAGCTGCATCCATTTGTTTGGTACCATTTATATCCCCTTTTTCTATTTTACACCCTAAAAGTACGAATTTCGAAAATTTCTTTTATATTATGTGTCTACGCAATCAGAGGAAAATATACACCGAATTTCATTATTCTAGGTGCAGCCGTTTGGTTGGTACTATTTGTATCCCTCTATCCCCATTTAACCCCTTAAAAGTACGAATTTAGAAAAAATACTTTTATATTATGTACCTACTCTGTTAGAGGAATGTACACGCAAAATTTCGTGTTTCTATCTGTTGTCGTTTGGTAGGTACAATTTTTATCCCTTTTTCCCATTTCGCCCCCTACAAATAAAAATCACTCTATGTTGCCCTTTTATGCTATAAATAGAATGCGCATTGCAAATGTCAAGTAAATGCAAGATAAAATGTTCAAAAAACAGGCTGAAATACTCTAAATATTAGGAATATTTTCAGTCCTTGTGATGGAAAAAATTTTCCCTCTGGGCCGATTTCGTCCACTTTCCCAACCGATCTACAACCATAAAAAAAAAATTAACCTTCTAGCTCATTTCGTTCGGGACAGACGGATACACGGACATGGCTATATACTCTTAGAATTTTACCACGACCCAGAATATATATACTTTATGGGGTCTCCGATGAATATTGTGAATATACCCCCATCCTGGAGGTGGAGGGTATAAAAATGGAACGATACACGCTTCAACTCGCATTGAAATTATTAAAATTCATGAATGAAAATGATCCGGAATTCCATCGAAAAATCATCTTGACTGATTAGGCCCATTTCCACCTCGGTGGCTATGTCAACAAGCAAAATTGTCGCATCTGGGGCTCGGAAACCCCAAGAGTTTTTTGTTGAGAAGCCTCTCCATCCTCATCGTGTGACTGTTTTGGGCGGTTTATGGTCCGGCGGGGTCATTGGACCTTACTTTTTCGAAAATGAGGTTGGATCAACAGTTACGGTGAATGGATGATTAAAGATTTTTATACCCTACACCACAGGGTATAATGTCTTTGTGCATTTGTTTGTAACACCCAAAAGGAAACGAGTTAGACCCATCGTTTATTATACCGATTGACTTAGAATCACTTTTTGAGTCGATTTAGCGATGTCCGCCCGTCCATCGGTCCATCTATTCTTGTAATCAAAGTCCAGGTTGCAATTGTTGTTAGAACTAAATGAAACTTTGCACAACGAAGTTTTATGGGATAAGGACGAACGCTATTTAATTTGAAGGAAATCGGTTCAGACAATTGTTGCTTCCGATTTTACTTTTTCCGCTCTATAAACCACATATTTCAACAGATTTTCCTCCAATTTGGCAAGACGCCGTACATTTCAAGTAGAAACAGCTCTGGTAAAAATAGGATACATCGGTTCAGATTTATATATAGCTCCCATACAAATGCCTCCTCCGATTTGACTCTTTCCGCTCTAGAAACCACAAACTTTGGCAGATTTTCTTCAAATTTGGCAAAACAGCTTATATTTAAATTAAAAACAGCTCTGGTAAAAATAGGAAAGATCGGTTCAGATTTATATATAGCTCAGATACAAATGTCTCCTCCGATTTGACTCTTTCCGCTCTAGAAACCACAAACTTTGACAGATTTTCTTCAAATTTGGCAAAACAGCTTATATTTAAATTAAAAACAGCTCTGGTGACAATGGGTCAGATGAGTTCAGATATATATATATAGCTCCAATACTAATTTCGCTACTGAATTGATTATTTCCGCTCTAGAAATAGCATATTTGAACAGATTTTCTTCTAATTCGTGGTGCCGAATTAATGTTTCAAATAGAAACAACTATAGTGGGTCACATCTGTTCTTTCCGCTCTAGAAACCACATATTTAACACTCCATAAAATTTGGGAAAGCGTCTAATATTTAGAAAATCTAGAAAATCTTTGCTAAACATGGGTCAGATCGGTTCAGATTTGCATTCAAAGTTTGTGTTCAAATTTTCTTACAAATACAGATAGAAGTATGGAATTTGTAGTATATTCTCCTGTTATAGCTGCATCGTATATCACCCGGTTCAAATGTAATGACCTTTATATATCCTACTCCATAGGGTATAATGACTAAGTGTAGGGTATCATATAGTCGGCCACGCCCGACTTTAACCTTCCTTACTTTTTCAAGATTGCTTAATGAAGTTGCCTTTCCATCGTTTTTATAGCGATCCCGAACCAACGATTTCAATTGCCTTAAAATTGTAAAAAAGAAATTTAAATGTGGTTTAAGATGCCTTGATGATTTGAAATATATCCATCTGCTTTGTCTGCCCACTGTCTTACAATCCAATCAAAAATTATTGTTTGCCTATCGAAATAAAACAAACAAATTAACATTTGGATTTCCCTAAAAGTATGCTGTAAATTTTTATTATTATATTCTTAGTATTTGTGAAGTATCAATCGAAATCGTTCGTTATTATTATACTAACCTCCGAGTGGTACTATGCTGCTCTCTCTCTTTCTGTCTCTCGAATATTTATACATCTAAAAATGTATTCGTTGTTGTTGATGTTGTTTTCCGGCTTATTTCCCCTTTTGAGTGGAATACGAATAACTTGATCAGTTATGGGCATAATGGAAGTAATAAAACAGCATGGATATGAGTAGCAGTCATGTGCTGGCTGGCTGGTTGGCTGCCTTTGAACTTTATCAAAAAATAGAATTTGGCTAAAAAACAAATTCGCCATCCTCGCCGAGACAACAGAAAAAAAAACAAACAAAACGAAAAGACAAACGAATAATACGCTAATAAAAAAGCACTTATGGCCCATTAAATATTTATCAGACAACAAAATATGCAGCGTTTTTCTCTCATGGTGTTGTTGACGGTTTTTCATATAAAGGGTGATTTTTTAAGAGCTTGATAACTTTTTTTAAAAAAAAAACGCATAAAATTTGCAAAATCTCATCGGTTCTTTATTTGAAACGTTAGATTGATCCATGACATTTACTTTTTGAAGATAATTTCATTTAAATGTTGACCGCGGCTGCGTCTTAGGTGGTCCATCCGCTTAGTCCAATTTTGGCATTTCCACGTTTTTGAGTAACAGAGACCCAATTGGTGCGAACGGCGACGAATCGAAAATTGGTGGTCATCATTAACACTGGCCGATACAGCTGCGATATTTTCTTCAGTTCGCATTCTACGTAAGCGTGTTGGTGGTTTAATGTCCAACAATGTAAATTTGGTGCGAAATTTAGTCACAATAGCCCGAATAGCCGCTTCAGTGGGTCGATTAAACTGACCATAAAATGGAAGCGCGCAATGAACTTTCTTAACAGAGCACGCATTTTGATAATAAAATTCAATAATTTGCGAGCGTTGTTCGTTTGTAAGACGATTCATGATGAAATGTCAAAGCATACTGAGCATCTTTCTCTTTGACACCATGTCTGAAATCCCACGTGATCTGTCAAATACTAATGCATGAAAATCCTAACCTCAAAAAAATCACTCTTTATATATAGACATACATACGACTCTATTAGGGCATCAGCGCACATATGCGGATTTAAATCGTCACTTAGGTTTTATTTAGAAAACCAACGGAGCAACGGAACGGACAACAACAAGGGTCTGTCGCTGGCGCTGACTTTGAACTAAAAGTGATTTCCATTTGCCGCCATGTGTGGCATTGTGGAAATTTTTCCAACAAACTGTATTTGCATTTATTGACCTTTTTCAGCATCGTTTCATGATGACATGACAACAAATTATTAAATTAAATTGATGGCTGGCCGGGAAAACAAAAAAAAAACACAAAAACGAACGAAACGAAATTGATGGCAGATCAGAGATTAGTGCCGGCATTTATTAAATATTCATTGGGTTTAAAAGCCTCTCTCGTTGCGGCCAAAGTGACTGTGAAAAATACAAATAAACAAAAAAATTAAAAAGTCTAAAAATAGGCAATCTGTTGTTGGGGAAATTAACACGCCGTAATGTATGCTACAGCTGAAGGAAAATAAACCTGAGTAAAGTTTGTATAAAAATAAAACGATTAATGAACTAAATTTGCATCACTATGGCTATAAATGCAAATTGCCAAGCAATAGAGGGGGATGGAACAAATTTTAATTACGAAAGGTCAATTGAGGGAATTCGGAGTGATTTCTGGGAATTGGAATTCCCACAAGATACTAATGAAATGGCGAATATTGAAGTACCGAATGTCAGTTTGCGGGGTGGGGGAAGAAATATCTAGCCTTTTTCTCGATTTATATTGGCTTTAATTTTTGTGGCTTTTCTTTACTAGTGTACTAAGATTTTTCACAGAAAAAGTGTAATGATAAAATGCAATTAAAATTGTCTCCTTCTTTTGAGCAAATAAAATGCAGTTCTTGAGTTTGAATTCGCTCTCATTTTTCGAAGACCAAAAAAGAACATCTAAGTTTCAGAGAAATCAATTCCCAACCAATTCGAAAATTTTAGGTAACAAGTTAAGCGGGATAAAGTATAAGCATAAATGATAATCGTATAAAATGGACAGTATTAAAATCGAAAATTTTCGTGACAACGCATTAAGCAAATCAAATATTAAATTTAGTCGGGAACATCCACAACTTTTTTGAAGTCAGCTTAAAGTAAGTTGTTTTAATTATTTCTATTATTTTTTTATAAAGAGTGATTTTTTTGAGGTTATGATTTTCATGCATTAGTATTTGACAGATCACGTGGGATTTCAGACATGGTGTCAAAGAGAAAGATGCTCAGTATGCTTTGACATTTCATCATGAATAGACTTACTAACGAGCAACGCTTGCAAATCATTGAATTTTATTATCAAAATGCGTGCTCTGTTAAGAAAGTTCAGAAAGAAAGAAATTGTGTTCAGCGACGAAGCTCATTTTTGGCTCAATGGGTACGTAAATAGGCAGAATTGTCGATTTTGGAGTGAATATCAGCCAGAAGCATTGCAAGAGCTACCAATGCATCCAGAAAAAGTCACAGTTTGGTGCGGTTTATGGGCTGGTGGCATCATTGGACCGTACTTCTTCAAAGATGATGCGAATCGTAACGTAACTGTGAATGGTGAGTGCTACCGTGAGATGATATCCAACTTTTTTTTGCCCAAAATGGAAGAACTGAACTTGGTTGACATGTGGCTTCAACAAGATGGCGCTACATGCCACACAGCTCGCGATTCTATGGCCATTTTGAGGGAAAACTTCGGAGAACAATTCATCTCAAGAAATGGACTGGTAAGTTGGCCACCAAGATCATGCGATTTGACGCCTTTAGACTATTTTTTGTGGGGCTACGTCAAGTCTAAAGTCTACAGAAATAAGCCAGCAACTATTCCAGCTTTGGAAGACAACATTTCCGAAGAAATTCGGGCTATTCCGGCCGAAATGCTCGAAAAAGTTGCCCAAAATTGGACTTTCCGAATGGACCACCTAAGACGCAGCCGCGGTCAACATTTAAATGAAATTATCTTCAAAAAGTAAATGTCATGGACCAATCTAACGTTTCAAATAAAGAACCGATGAGATTTTGCAAATTTTATGCGTTTTTTTTTTAAAAAAAGTTATCAAGCTCTTAAAAAATCACCCTTTACTTCAACTGCAATCATGTTTATATTTTTTGTAGAGTAAGTACGAGGAACTCCATCATGAAACTTAAGGAGCGTCTTACCGAAGCAATTAGCTTTTAATACAAATTTATTTGAAATAATCATACAAATTAAAAATTTTTTTTTAAGATTTGATAATTGTATATTAAACGAGAGGCAATTTGCTTGAAATTCGGCAAAACATATTTGTATCAGTAAAAAGTTTTGAAATTTTTAAAATTACCTTAAGACAAAATTCCTGATTTTCGCTCCACCCTAGTATTTACTTTTACATAGGAATCGGGAACAGCAGCTTTATTTTCCTAATTCAGAAGTAAGCAATTCATTCATTGAAATCTTGGAACTTAGGGTATATTTCTGTGTCATTCCACATGGATTTAGTCTATTGTGAAAAAAGGCACCATTTTGAGTCGACCACACCACTTGGAAAGGTCTGTTATAACCAGCCTCAGCATGTATTAAATCCCGATATCTTGTCAATATTGGTTTATTAGTGCCGGACAGTGGCATAAGAAGTCTTCAAAAGTCCCTTCTTTCACAGCTTCTGAAATGATCGTTGAATTGTATCTTCATTCGCATGCTTCATTACATAAATGAAAGATTTTCATTAATGTGTTTTCATTGATGCAAAGAAATGTTTCTTGGGTGCAATGAAATGTTTCTTTATCATAATGATATATTTCATTAACACCATTTTTAATGATTTATTGTGTCATTAATACATCGAAATTGTTTTCATTGATGGAATGATATCTGTTTTAGTATAAATCGAGGCAAAAAGAATAATATTATGAGAATTTCTGGCTATACAATAATGTAGTGCATTAAATTTACTATTACTATATTTGTTTAGCCGATTTTATTAAGTTTTGTTTACTTTTTCTGTCGCAAACAAAATAATGAAACTCTTTCTTAACTCGAATGTAAGATTTCATTGCCAGAATGAACTGTTTTTATTGATATGTTTTATTTTTGTGTGTGTTTTTTTTGTGGTAGGTTTGCAGGAGGGATAAAAATACACTAAAAATTCCAAAACTGTCTCAGAGTCACCCTTGAGGGGTGCCAACCCCCATTTTCCCGAACATACTTACATATATCCCCACCTTAAGGGGTGTCCATACAGAAACTTAATTTTTTAAAAATTCGTTCCCACCGCTCTAACTGCCTCAAGGAGGCCCCTAGAGGAGTATGACCGACACACAATATTTTCTCAGAACATACCTGTCCCCTATTTTCAATTCCTAATTTTGTCACCATATTTTGGTATGCCAGAGGGTATGCCTCCAGGATGGGGGTATACTAACTTTGTCATTCCGTTTGTAGCACCTTGAAATATCGACCTGAGACCCTATAAAGTATATATATTCTTGATCGTCATAAAATTCTAAGACGATCTAGCCATGTCCGTCCGTCTGTCCGTCTGTTGAAAGCACGATAGCATCTAAACGAAAGGAGCTAGAACGTTAAAATTTTCCATAAATGCGTCTTATAGTCGTAGATCGGTTGGGATTGAAATGGGGCGAAATCGGCCCAAAGGGATAAAAATGGTACCAGCCAAACGGCTGTACCTAGAATAATGAAATTCGGTGTATACATTCCTCTGATTGCATAGACAAGCAAAATACACGGATTTTTCAAAATTCGTACTTTTTGGGGTTAAAATGAAAAAAGGGATGCAAATAGTACCAATCAAATGACCGCGGCTAGAGTCATGAAATTCGGAGTATACATTCCTCTGACTGTGTAGACACGGAAAATAAACTGATTTTTCGAAATTCGTACTTTTTGGGGTCAAAATAGAAAAAGGGGATAAAAATAGTACCAACCAAATGAACGCAGCTAGAGTCATGAAATTGGGAGTATACATTCCTTTGACCACGTAGACTTGAAAAATAAAAGTTTTTTCCAAATTCGTACTTTCAATTGATACAATGGGTACGGAGGGATAAAAATGGTACCAACCAAACGGCTACACCTGGAATAATGAAATTCGGTGTATACATTCCTCTGATTGCGTAGACACTTAAAATAAACAGATTTTTCGAAATTCGTACTTTTTGGGGTTAAGATGAAAAAGTGGATAACAATAGTACCAATCAAAGGACCGCAGATAGAGTCATGCAATTCGGAGTATACATTCCTCTGACTGTGTAGACACGGAAAATAAACCGATTTTTCGAAATTCGTACTTTTAAGGGTTACAATGGTACAGAGGGATGAAAATAGTACCAACTAAACGACTACAGCTAGAATGATGAAATTCTAATTGCGTAGAAACGTCAAGGGGGTAAAAATGGTACCAACCAAATGGGCGCAGCTGGAATCATGGAATTCGGTGTATACATTCCTCTGACTGCATAGACACGCATAATAAAAAGTTTTTTTTTTCAAAATCGTAATTGAATCATGAAGTTAGGTCATTTTGCGCTATGTACGTCTGATAATGGATTTTCAAAATTTGTACTTTTGGAATTAAAATACATAGAATGGAAATACAACCAACTCTAGCACTCACTATCCACCAATTTTTATGGTATTTAAGCTTTTTGAAAATATAAATATAAGAATATTTATTTTTTGATTTGAAATAAATAATGGTTTGAAATAATTAAAATATTATATTTATTTATAAAATTATTTTTTCAATATTTGTATTTGTTTTGGTTTGGCTATATTAAAAAATTTATATTTTCCTGTAATATTACTGCACTTCTACGAAAACCGACAACCTCTGTGGAATGCAATCCATGGTGGAGGGTATATAAAGTTTGGCCCGGCCGAACTTAACGCCGTTTTTACTTGTTTTATATAGATAATTTCGAGAGATATTTATTATAAATATTGTTGTAACTTTTAATTTTAAATTAATTTAATTAATAATTATATTTCATTCGATTGTTGACAACGACCTACAGTGGAATATTTTCATACAAGCCGCGCACATCCCTTATATTGTCAAATAAGATCAAAGAGTTTTTTTTGTTTAAATCAGCCCATGTTGCATAAAATGAAAAATGTCATATATTGTCATATTTTTCTTAGATAAGTTAAAATAAAACATCAGCAGTGACTTCGCTTGAGTCCACAATTAAATGAAAATTGGCAGTGCCGCGCCCAACGCCCTCATGCAAATTATATTTTTAAAGATTTGTGAAATTTCTGAGAAAACCCAATGTATCTTGTAATCGATGGCAAGCAGCTCTTACTCTCTTAGTTACCGAGTAAGGCGGTGCCAGATTTCTATCTTTGATTTATTTAAATAAAATCGATTGATAAAAATGTTGCCAACTTAACAAGTCTCTTAATTGTAAGCTACCCCAATAAAATAACTTCTAATGTGATGAACTGTTTTAGTATTTATTAATTTTAAATACATTCATGGGAATAATTTGCCGCGATATTGCTAAAATCTTGTAGAATCCGCTTGATTGGAACGATCTTAGCGGAATTCCGTCAATAGAGTCGAGATTTGGGCGCATCAAATTTGATAGTTTTTGCCGCTGATAATACACTGTGCAACCTGCAGAAAAAATAATTTTTGATCTATAAAGTTATCGCTTCAGAGCGTCGTCCACTACAAATTTACGTAATTTTTCTAGCGTTTGTTGATAGTCGTTGCACTTATTCCAGCTTTCTGGATCGGCAACAATGAAATTTGTGGAAAAATTATCGGTCTCAGATGCGACACAATGACTCCAATCTTTCTTCATGAGTTCTTTATTCATTAACCAATCTAAAGGGTGATTTCTTAAAAGCTATAGGAAAGTTTTTCAAAAAAAAAACACATAAAATTAAGAAAAATGCATGAAATCTGTATGTATTTGAATCGATAGTGCGGTCCTTATAATTTAATGTTTGAAGATTATTTCATGCAATTTCAACGCTTAGTCCAATTTTGGCATTTCCACGTTTTTGGATAACAGAGGCCCAATTGCTGCGAACGGCGACGAATCGATAATGGATGGTCATCATTAACACTGGCCGATATAGCAGCGATATTTTCTTCAGTTCGCACTCTACGTAAGCGTGTTGGTGGTTTAATGTCCAACAATGTATATTTGGTGCGAAATTTAGTCACAATAGCCCGAATACCCCTTCAGTGGGTCGATTAAACTGACCATAAAATGGGAGAAGCGCGCGATGAACTTTCTTAACACAGCACACATTTTGATAATAAAATTCAATAATTTGCAAGAGTTGTTCGTTTGTGAGACGATTCATGGTTAAATTATAGACCAAACTGGAGATGTTCGACAGTGAAACAAAACACGAAACGTGCGTCAGCTGTTTAAACTAGTGGGCGTCAGCTGTTTAAACTAGTGGGGGGGTAGACTGAAATGATGATTGGGAATATTTTCACCATGGAACAATAAAACGATTTCGAAATTCCTTGTAGTCATCTCTGGATTGTTTTTGATATTTAACATGCTATAATAAATAAGAGAGATATCGATAACTTCCACCAAAAGTCTGCAGCCTAGTGTAACTGCAAATGTGAGAAAAATACCAAAACACAATTATAGGAAAAATCTTTATAAATACTCAAATTAAATCACATTTAACTCCTCTTTCTCCCGCACCTTTGCTCTACATGTGTAAGGTCTTTAACAAATCTGTTGTATGTACTTACATATATAGCTAGGAACATACATACATATACATATAAGTGAGTTTTTTCTTTCTCAATTTCATTCAACTAAATTGTCTGCTTTTCTAATGCAGACTCTTAGCAGAGATTGTCATTCATTGATGAGAAACGGCAACGGCACAAAAAATAAAGTATACAATTAGGCTTTTTTAAAGCACAAACACACCAACCCAAGCATTGGACATTGGTGTGAGTAAACACCGCTGTGTTGTTGATGAGAGAGAGGAGAAAGATGATCAAACAGACAGGCGAAATAGACAGACAGATGTATGTATGTATGTATGTATGTGAGTTAAATAGACTAACAAACAATTGACAAACAAACATGCGACACATACACTCCTTGTTACACATTTGAAGGATATAAATAAAAATCCAACACTAACGACAGCACTTAAGGTCCAATGTCAAAAACAAATTGTTACCAAACAAGATAGCCCATAGACACACATGCATACATACGGGACATATGAACTCACAACGTCAAAACTCACACACTCACACTGTGTTAGCGCCTGTGGGTGGGTGCTGGAATTTTGTTCAAAGTTGAGGCCAAATTTTATTTTGTCAAACACAAACTCGCATGTATGTGCGTATGTACATTTGTACATCAGTGCGAGTGCGTTAAATTTTTGTTTATCATGTAACATACAATTGGTTACTTGGAGTACGGGTACCACACACACACACGCACACACATACATATGTACATACTTACAGCTGCAGACCCACTTCGTTTAACCTCTCTCCCACTAATTTCCTTTTGTTGCGGTACCATATCGAATAAATCCATTGTGATACTTTAAGAGCTAGTGCGTGTGTGTGTTTAGTATATGTCTGTGCACTTGAGTGTACATCAGGGTGTCCCGTGGTTTCATTGGAACCGATTTGGGAACCTGATTGGCGAAAATGAAAAATCGTAACAAAAAACCACCAAAAAATAAACATCGCCAGAAGAAAAAAAGAGGGCCGATCAAGTAAGTAAGTTTCAGTCGGTGAAACCGACTTAAAAGAGTTGCGTTACTGACTGACTTATCATTGATCAGCGCCAAATTTTCAGGGTTCTTCCCAAATATGACGGAGACGCGGACTAAGAAAGGGATAAAAATGGTACCAACTAAAGTATTACAGTTAGAATCGTGAAATTTTGTATGTAAATTCCTTTCACCGCATAGAGGCGCAATATAAATGCATTTTTGCATTTTTAAGGGGCGAGCGGGACAAAAAGGGATTAAAACGGTACCAACTAAAGTATTGAAGCTAGAATCGTGAAATTTGTTGTGTAAATTCTTCGTAGAAATCTAATTGGATTTTTCGAAAAAGGGATACTAATTGTACCAAATAAAGTATATTAGCTATAGTCGAGATATTCGGCGTGTACATTCCTCCAACCATATAGGCGCGCGACATAAATGGATTTTTCGAAATTTTTACATTTAAGGGATGAGCGGTACAGTAAGGGATACAAATGGTGCCAACTAAAGTATTACAGCTGGAATCGTGAAATATAACAATATTCAACGTCCACTATTTTTTCCTATTTCAAAATCTCAGATATAGCCCCTTCTAGCTTTTAATCGATGGTAACCAGCTCTTATAACTTAAAAAATAAATAACGAAAGCTTAAAATATAAGCTTAACATTTGCAACAAAGTGGAGAGATAAAGACTTACGGTTTATTCTTAATTAATAAATCATTCCAAATATCCTGGCAAAACATTCCTATGATATGATTGACTGATTGATGAGAGCATATCAATTTTTCAATGCATACTTCTAGGGTTAAAATATATTTTTTGTTGCAGGTCTTACAGCTTCAAACTAATAAGATGACACCATTCATACTTGAATACCAGAAGTGTAGTTATATAGTCATAAAAAGTCGTAATAAACTTCAACTTGAATGTTGTTGCCTTTACGAACAATGAAGTTTTTTATAAAACATTTTCTCCCCGCTTTGCTATCTACTTTTCAGGACACCCTAGTCTACATGTATATGTAGCTGAGTGTGATTATCTTCAGTGTCGTGTCTATGTTGACTGTCATAATGTTATGTTGCCTACCAATACCAATACCAATACCAATGTCATCATCGTTATCGTCCTCATTGGTAGGACTTTTGCCATTCCACTACCGTTGATATTTCCAATACTGTGACAGAGTGATTCGAAACGCAGAAATATTGATGACAAACAAAAAAATAAAAATTCTACGAGAAGGATCATAACATTTATATTTATCAATAGATTTTTTCATATAGTCATTGTTTTCGACATAAGCAATGAACAATAAAATTCACTTCTGCAATAAGCTCCATAATTTCTACATTTACCCATAACTTTTCTTCAAGTAGGCCTTGTTGACTTCCTAAAGATACCAGGTATAATAAATAAAAACGTAATATTTTGTTATATAATTTCTAAAGCAGTTCTTTGTACTTTTTAAAAAAATCTTGATTTATTAAAAAATTCATTTACGTCTGTAAAGAAGGTCATAAGTTCTAAAGTTATCCATAGATATTTTACAAATATTTAGACATTTCTCCGTTAGAATGTTGGCTATTAAAAACTAAAATCAAATAATTTCTTCCTATTTTTTATTGTTTTTTTTTTTTTTGTTAAATTTTTTCTCAATTCTTTGGACACTTCTTCTATGCGAAAGTGAAATTCACAACATTTGTAGCCATCATGAGTACCTTTAATTGAATATAAAAGCTGGTATTATCGGACTGATATGTTCGAAAAAATTGGAATTTTTGTAAAAAAAATTAAAAAATAAATAATAAAATAAAATATAAAAATAAATTTTTAGGTCTGAAACACAATTTTTTATTTTTTTGTTGCATAGTGTAATCAATTCACTATCTCATTTTGTGAATTGTTTAGAACCGATTCCGAGTGACTAATTTGTTTTTTTTTTTTTTGTAGAGAAGATTTACAAGACGTTTATTATCTTTTATGTGATCCAGAAACCTCCATAACTCGACTGGCTCTTTCTTTTAAAATTAAGTACTTCTCAAAAAAAAAATCCAAATTTTTTAAAGAGAGTTTTTTCCACTTTCGCATCACTGTGTGCTCTCTTGAACCCAAATATACATTGTGAGACAGTCACAGTGAGTGACTGACAATTACTAACAGAAACTGTTCCATAAGCGGTGATTAAAATTTATGGGGTCCAAACCGAAAAACGGTTGTACGCCAACACACTCACGCACACACACACACACTCACTTATACTCACTCGTTTATAGTGGCACTTATACAATTGTCTATGTTCAAATATAAATATAAGTGGCCCACTTTTTTCCTCTGGCCAGAGTAGTATTCCACTTTTGAAACCCCGACAATGTTATTTACAATTTTCCCTCGACAGGGCTGGCGATGTTCTGGCAGATCTATCAAGGGACAATGTGTTGAGATTATTACTTGTGTGTGTGTGTGTGTTCGTGGCTCTTTAAATGTTTTGAGTGTGTGTGTGTGTTTGTGCAGTGTGTCCTGGTGCCAGAGCGAATGAGGATGTGAAGGTTTTTATGGTGTATTTACGGTTATAAAAGATAATCAGCCATGAAAATTTATGGCCAGAGTATGATTTCCTATACGATGACGATGACGCTGCTCGCCTATAAATGGCTGCGAGTGAAACTGTTTTGTGTTAATTTCATCTCCATCATTATTGAACACAAGTGTGCAGCGTAGTCCCCTGCCACCCCAAAAAATATGCTACGTTGGCACTTTTCGCCACGGCTACGGCACTCCTAAAAGTTTGCTATAAAAAATGTGCCAATTTTTTGTTGTTGGTAATTTAAAAAGAAAATGCCACCTCAGGCGGATAAACAAAACATTTTTGTGGCACATAAACAAAAACATCGTTGCGGCGGCAAAAATTAAAAAACCTACTTGTGCCTGTGATCAGCAAGTGATCACTGATAACACTGCTGCCGTCCTAAAAGTAGGCCATAAAATTGTCATCGTGTTTATGGTGGAAATATTCGTTGTTGGCAAATTATATGTGATGGCTGATGGCTGCTGTCAAGGTTAATGAGCAAAGCTCGTTGTGGTGGTTTGGGCCAGCCATCAAATCATTTAATTCGCATGAATGACAACAGTTGAGATAACAATAAAAATTAAGGAGAACCAAAAATCGGAGATATCACTTGGGAAATATAAAATTAAAAGTCATATTTGGGGCATAAATGCCAAAGAAAGACGTTAAATTCAAATGTCGACCAATAAATTGGAATTTATAAATATACTCTGGGATGTCACTTAATCATTGCAAAAAGAAAATTACAAAAAGGTAAAGCAAAATGCAAAAGCCAACACGAAATTAGTAATGCTTGTTGCAGCAATAACAACAGTTTAACAAACATTTTGTAAAGCATACCTTTAGGGGCAATATTTTTCAGGCATTAAAATATGGGTATTCATTTGTAGCTTAAGAGCAAAAGCCAACGATTTTAGTGGTGAATTTATTATAATCCTAAAAGTAGGCAATGCAAAATACACATCATGCTCCAATCAGTTGATAATTTTTATAAGAATGACTTGGTAGGATTTATTAATTATTAACAATAAACGGTAAGCCATCGTCCCCTGGTATTTTGTAAATATTAAGGTGATATATTAAGCCTTAGTTATTTATTAAGTTATAAGATTTCGTTAGCATCGATTTAAAAACACAAGGAGTTTTATTTGAGATATCGAAATTGTAAAAAAATAAAAATTTGCATATGTTCGTTGGACATGGCACTGGCAATTTTCATTTAATTGTGGACTCAATTGAGATCACACACAAAGATTTGTATTAACGTATATATTAAAATAAGAAATATGCGACTTCCTTATTTATGGTCGTGGTTGTGGGCGGATTTGATAAAAAATGCATTAAAATTAGCACTAAAATCGTAATAAAACTGAGTAGCTCGCGAAGGGACACTGATAAGAACTGAAATGTATTGGAGTTTCAATTAAATATTTTTAATTTCGTCTGCTGTCACGTTTATAATTGTTATAGAGTAAGTACCAGGAACTCCATCGCGCAGTGGTTCAAAATCCATTGGCCAAATTTCTATAACTTTTGTTCTAGTAAACATTTTTGAGTTCTGTATAAAATTGAAATTAGACAAGGGCCCAAGGATTTTTTTTTGAGATATTAATATTGAAAAACGGGCAATTGGGTATATTTTAGAAATTAGCTTAAAATTGACTACTTTTCGTATTTTACGATTGGAAAGAGAATTACAATTTTTATTTTTTGTTTTTACGTATTTTTTACGATTACTTTTACGTATTTGTTCAGAATGCGCAGAGAAAATTTTAATTTTTTGTATTACAAATTTTAACCTCTTTCAGATTTTGCAAATCTAATTTCTTTTTTTTTTGACTTTGTCGAAATGTTTCTCACACATTTTAAGAGATTTTGCACTCATTTTTTTTTTAGATTAGAAATTGTGATTTCTTCGCTTTATTGTTATGACGCCAAAGCTATGTTTGTGCCAAAAATAGTTTGTTTGTAACAAAAATATTTTAAAATATATCGTTTTTGAAAAATTGTTCTAATTTGGACCATCCTTTTTCTTTTGAAGGCCTTCAACAAAATATATACAAATATATACGTACGTTTGTAACGCCCAAAAGGAAACGAGTTAGACTCATCGTTTATTACAGACAGATCGGTTTAGAAACACTTTCTGAGTCGTTTTAACAATGTCCGTCTGTCCATCTATTGTTGTAATCAAATTACAGGTCGCAATCATTGTCCGATCTTAACAAAAATTGGCACAAGATTTAGATATAGCCCCCCATGTCGCTCCCGATTTAACTTTTTCCGCTCTAGAAACCACATATTGTACCCTATTTTCGTTAAATTTGTCACATCATCTTCTAATCCAAATAGAAACTTCTATAGTGAAAGCGGGTAAGATTTAGATATAGCCCCCATACAAATTTCGCTCCCGATTTGACTTTTCCCACTCTAGAAACCACATATTGTACCCGATTTTCTTTAAATTTGGCACAACATCTTATAATCCAAGTAATAACACCTGCGGTTAAGATCGGTACATATTTAGATATAGCCCCCATACAAATGTTGCTCCCTAATGTTTAACTGACTATATTTTACTTGAAACATACATTATGAGAGTGGGTCACAATGTTCCATGATTAGGATCCACACAAAAATCCTTCCCCATTTCACTTTTTTACCGAATTGAATTGCAATGGGATAGAAAGTGGAGGGTATCATATAGTCGGCCCGTCTGACTTTAGCCTTTCCTTACATATTTTAATTATAGATTTTTAACTATTACTTTTTAACAATTTTACACGTGACAGGTAAACATTACTTTGGACTTATTTCTAAAATATATCCGATTGCCCGATTTTAAATGTTAATATCTCAAAATAATCCCTGGGTCCTTTGGAAATGTTTACTAGAACAAAAGTTATTGAATTTAGTCCGATGGATTTTTATTCTGAACCATTAACACGACAATAAGAAAAAATATACATACATATATAAACAAAAATACATAAATATAAAATTTATCATTTTCGATCCACCCTAGTGCGTACAATTTCATATTTTTTAATTGGGAAATTAAGTTCTATTTCTCTTATATAGAAGTACAAATTTGCAAACATTAATTAAAATTGCAGAAACTAAGACAATTTTTTGTTCTGTTTCACATGGAACATTTTTTGTATTGTAAGGGACGTACCGGGAAGCTCCATTGGAAAAATGAATTTCTTTTTTAAGAAAAAAAACTGAAATTTACATCAACAAGAAAAAGACTAATTTAAAAGCGAAATAACGTTGTAGCCTTTTGAAAAAAAAAACGATAAAAATTTGACTATTTTTGGACTCTTTATACACTCCACGAGAGTATTATGTCTTTGTGCATTTGTTTGTAACACCCAAAAGTAGGCGAGATAGACCCATTGTTAATTATACCGATCGACTTAGAATCACTTTTTGAATCGATTTAGCAATGTCCGTCTGTCTGTCCGTCTGTCCATCTATTCTTGTAATCACGATACTGGTTCCAATAGTAGACAGAACCAAATGAAACTTTACACAACGAAGTTTTTCGGGTTAAGAACGAACGCTATTTAATTTGAAGAAAATCGGTTCAGATTTACATATAGCCCCCATACGAATTTCACTCCCGATGTGACTCTTTTCACTCTCGATACCACATTTTTTAACAGATTTTCTTCAAAATTGGCAAAACATCTTATAGTTCAACTAGAAACACCTGTTCAGATTTATAAATAGCTCCCATGCAAATTTCGCTCCCGATTTGACTTTTCCGCCCTAAAAACCACATATTGTATCAAATTATCTTCAGATTTGGCAAAACATCTTATAGTTCAACTAGGAAAACCTGTGGTGAAAATAGGTAAGATCGGTTCAGATCTGATTTGACTTTTTCTGCTCTAAGAACCACATATTTTAACAGATCCTCTTCAAATTAGGCGAAATATCTTATAAAGCAAATATACAACAGCCATGGTGGAAATGGGTCAGATCGGTTCAGATTTACATATAGATCCAATTCAAATTTCGCTCCCAGATAGACTTTTTCCGCCCCAGAAACCACGAATATTCACCGAATTTCTTTGAAGTGAGCATAACACGTTATACTTGAACTGAAAGCAACTATTGTGAAAGTGTGTCACTTCATTCCATGTTTGAATATAGCCCCGATACAAATATTCTTTTCGATTTGACCAATTGGACCAGGTCATATTAGCTTATAACTAGGAAACATAAAAAAATTCTTCTCGTTTTCACTTTTTTACCGAATTGAATTGTATTCGGATAGAAAGTGGAGTGTATCATATAGTCGGCCACGCCCGACTTTAGACTTTCCTTATTTGTTTTGTTTTTAGAATTTTATAACTTCTGATTGGAGTACCACATTTTCGCCAATCTTTCCATTAATTTATTTAGTGATTTATAAAAAATCTGACTATATAAATAATTCTAAAATAGAGTTAATAATGAAATCAAACTCGTAATATTTTGTCATTCCAATGGTGACGACCATCAAAGGGGTTGATAGGTAATAGGGTTGATTTTCTTTAATCGCGATAAGAAGCTGCGATAATAAAAACATTAATAAAGAGTTAATTTCTTACTCAAAATAAAAAATCACAAAATTGCGCGATTTTCATGAAAATATTTTTCTCCTGGTCGACAATAAAATCTTTTACATATATGTCATCTACAGAATATTTTCGTTTAATTGAGAACCCACACTACAATTTTGCTTCAGATCTAAAATTTCGGGCCTCTGGAGACCTACTGGGTCAAAAAAATATTTTTTCTGGTATATGTATATCATCTACAAGAATTTTCCTTTCATTTGAGTATCCACACTAAAATTTAGTTTCATATTCCCTTTTTACGGGCCTCTGGGGGCCTACTGAGTCCACAAAAATATATTTTTTGCCAAATATGCAATCTAAGGGAAATTTCCTTTCATTTGAGTGCACACATACAAGTATGGGTCCGACCGCCTATTTTAGATTTCATTTTCGTGTTTTTGGGGTCATTTAAGGGGGCGTGACATTTTCTTTGGAGGTGCGCCCACAAACTGCAAATTTGCCAAGAAGAGATGCTCCAAACATTATGGAAAAAACAACTTATCTGTCGTGTTCTGAATCGTTTGATTATCTTCCACTTGTGGATACTTCGGGAAACATATGGAGAAACTAAACCGGATCAGAAAAAGATGTTGATCTATAGTGTAAGCTTACTTTGTTTTATGAATACTACCAAAATAATTCGGATAAATCTTTTATTTTCGCTTAGCTAGAGCGATTTTGCCTATCATCTAAAAATCATGTTTTACTTAAAAATTACGCCTGTTTATCCATTTTGGGCATCACTTATTTTTCCCGATTCAAATCGACCCGTATTAATATACATATGGATATTTGACACTTGTTTCTGATTGTAGGTCTATTGACAACCTTATCTTTAAGTTAACAACATACATACATGTGCCATGTATATAATTTGAAAAACATCACCCTAAAGTATGCCATACAAATTCTAATTCTAATAACAGCTTTAAAATTGTATATCTTTATCATATATATTTTTTGGGGATTTTTATATATGTATGGATATCCACATGTTAGATGTCAGCAAAAATGTATCTTTACTGCGACAACACATAATAATATTTTCAATGCTTTTGTCAAGAAAAATTAACCCCAAAAGAATGCTATCAATTTGCAAATTACAAAAGTTGTTTTGTTAACTTTAATGGGCATACTATTGGGAGCTAATTTCGGTTATTTGGAAGCTGCTGCTGTTGCTGTTGATAATAATCACATAATCAGCATAAATATTACACATAATTGTAAACTGTTAAATAACTAAATCAGCACAAAATGTTACTTGGCAAATTCGGCTAATAAATCTCGACGAGGGACTAATTAGAGCAAGGGCTGAGAAGGGGAGTAGAGGAAGCCATTCTTTCTCTCTCTCATCATCATATTTTATTTTTGCATTTAACAGTTTTGCCAACAGTGTGCTTCAATTTTAGGGAGGCCCTTAAAGTATGCCATGGATTGTGTGCCTTTTGACAGCGATTTTTTTGTGTACTTAAGAGAGATCATTAAATTAATATACTCCGCCGATATTTGGCTGTGTATCAATTATGCCCCTGAAAATGTTATTCAAAACATTTACTAAATACCTGAGTATGTTTCACACTTCAGCTGAGTGTTGTACAAATCAACAGCAACATCAGCACACTTTTAGGCTTAAACATTTGCAACAACTATTGCATAATTTATGGAGTATTTTTTTTTTGGTGGCGTTGTGTGCACAAAATATATAAATTATATGCACAAATAAATGAATTGATTTACATCACATTATTCTTGTTGTTTTTTGTTTTTGTTTTCGTTTTAATACGTATGCCATGGACAATTTCCCATAGAACTTTTTTTGTCTGGCCTATAACATCGTCATCAATAATCATCGGTGCTTGTTTGTTTGCATTAATGATTTTAAAATGTTTGATTTGTGCATTACAACTGTGGGATTTTACTATGCAACTTGCCATCGCCATTAATAAACAGCGCACTCGTGGCTTTCAAAATAACCAATAAATTTAAAGGTTGGCAAAAAAGGATTTAATTTGCAAAACAGCAAAAGTCAACAATGGTTTCAAATGACACTAGTCGACAGGGCGGAAAAAATGTTTAGGTTGGAAGTGTGAATAATTTTTAAATAGATTATGTCATCACATTTTTAATGGGTGGAAAATTGTCGCCTTCATTTTGGGACGAAAGCATGGACGAGTATTTAACGCTTGATAGGAGAGAAGTACCAAAGAGAAAAAAATTAAAATGGGGAGACTTTTTAATTAAAAAATTGCATTAGCCAAGTGAGGCAAACGTTTTTATAGATTAGGTGGCCCATTTTAACTGAGTTGGTCTTTTGCCGTAGGATACTTCATGAGGTGTATCTTTTGCATAGAAAAGTTTACATCGGCCTTCTGAGGAATATCTTTCCAGTACATAAGTTGGCATGAGATAGTCGTTTCCTGTAAAACATTCGTCTCACTCTAGTGGAATGTGCTTTTCAAAAGAGTAACTATCGGAAATTTTGCCACAGTAAAGTGGAACCTTAACTTTTGGATAGAACTGTTTGTAGTCTTCTGCAGCTGACTTTCCCAAGAAATATACTGACATCTATTTAAACACGAGGACATTTGTCTCATAAAATTGATATTCTGAAAAAGAATTTTCTTATAAATACATTGTCATTTATTAACAAAGAAATTCAGGGCTCAATAAGGACTCGAAAACTTTTTTTTTTAAATAAAACGCAAACCATATTTCCAAAACTTTATGACCGACTTTAAATATAATCAAAGCATTTATGAACTAGACTTCGTTCATATGGCCACCACGGGCACGTCGGCAGCGGTCGATTCGTTGGAACCATTTCGATGACTCGGTCACACATTTCGCCCGTAAAGGCCGCTATTTCGCATTCAATGTTGGCTCTAAGTTCTTCCAACGTCGTCGGCTTGTTGCCATAGACCAATGATTTGACGTAGTGCCAAAGAAAAAAATCCACAGGCGTAGACACGAACGAGGCGGCCAATTGACTGGTCCATTTCTTGAGATAACACGCTCATCAAACTTACTCTTCAATAAATCGATTGTGACTTGTGCTGTGTGGCTTGTGGCACCGTCCTGTTGAAACCAAATGTCGTCTTCCAAGTCCATGTTTTCCAATTCGGACCAAAAATAATCGGTAATCATGGCGCGTTAACGATCGCCATTCACAGTAACGTGGCGATCGGATCGTTATTGTCGACGAAAAAATATGACCCAATGACGTCGCCGGCATGGAAACCGCACCAAACAGTTACTTTTTTTTTGGATGAAGTTGTGATTCATGAAGCACATGTGGATTTTCACCAAATCAATAACGCATATTTTGCTTATTGACGAACCCAATGAACCAAAAATGAGCTGAAGATGATTTTGCGATGAAATTAATCATTTTGGCGCATCTTCTCCATCGGCTTCAATTCTTGAGTCAGCTTGATCTTGTATGGATTTACGCAAAATTCGCCATAAAGTACTCTTGGCGATTCCACGTTCTTGAGAATGCCGCGGAATCGACTGATTTGGATCGTTTGCTACGGACGCCTGAACGGCAGCGATATTTTCGTCACTTCGACCAACCCGTTGTCTCACTGGCACGGCAGCATCACACAATGAATATGTAGACTCAAATTTTTGACCTAAACTTGTTATTACTTGTCCACTAGGGCGAGAATAAAGACCGAAAATCGATGTTAACGCTCTTAATGTTGCGGTCGGCAACAAATACATAAAGTATTTTATTTCAAAAACAGAATTAATCAAGTAAAACGGCGTTAAGTTCGGTCGGGCCGAAATTTATATACCCTCCACCTTGAATTGCATTCCACAAGGCTGTCAATTTTATATATATTATATTATTTTATTTTAGCCAAACCATAACAAATTCAAATATTGAAAAAATAATTTTATAAATAATTATAATATTTTTATTATTTCAAGCCACGCTTATAGACACGACTACAAATACGTTTACACTATGTATATATCGAATACCTCAAGTCAATTCAAAAAATAAAATTTATATTTAAAAAAGCTTAAATACCATAAATATTGGTAGGTAGTGTGTGCTACAGCTGGTTCTATTTCCATTCTATTTTAATTTCAAAAGTACAAATTTTGGAAATCCATTATCTCACGTACATAGTGCAAAATAACTTAACTTCATGATTCAACCAATTTTTGCCGTATAAGTACGAATTTAGAAAAATCTTTTTATTTTGCAGGTCTATGCAGTCAGAGGAATGTTTGGTTGGTACCATTTTAATCTCCCTTTTCCAATTTTACCCCCTTAAGAGTACGACTTTCTAAAATCTCTTTATTTTACGTCTCTACGAAATTAGAGGGATGTACACACCGAATTTCATCATTCTAGCTGTAATCTTTTAGTTGGTACTATTTTTATCCCTCTGTACCCAATGTCTGCCTTGAATGAACGAATTTTGAAAACATATTTTATTTTTCGTGTCTACGCATTCAGAGGAATGTATACTCCGAATTTCATGACTCTAGCTGCTGTCATTTTGGTTGGTACTATTTTTATCCCCTTTTTCCATTTTAATCCCAAAAAGTACGATTTACAATCAGAGGAATATATACACCGAATTTCATTATTCTAGGTGCATCCGTTTGGTTGGTACCATTTTTATTCCCTATTTTTGCTCTTAAAAGTACAAATTTGGAAAAACTATTTTTATGTTATGTATCTAGTCAATTAGAGGAATGTACACACCTAATTTCATGTTTCTAGCTGTTGTCATTTGGTAGGTACCATTTTTATCCCATTTTAAACCATTTCTCCCCCTACGAATAAAAATCTCTTTATGATGCACGTTTTTGTTATAGGGGGAATTCGCATACCCAATATCAAGTAAGTACAAGAAGACATATTGATAAAAACATGCTTAAATACTTTAAATATTAGGGGTTATTAGGGGTATTTTCAGTCCTTGTGAGGGACATTTTTTTCGCTCTGGGCCGATGTCGCCCACTTTCAATCCCAACCGATCTGCAACCATAGGACACATTTACGGAAGCTAGCGTCACATCAATATTAGACTGTGACTTAGACCACTTTCAAACTAACACTAAAGACAATTTTTGGTGTGCATAAAATGAGAAATGTCATTGTGAGGGTACATTTTTTATAAATGTCAAAAGTTCTTAAATTAGAGATCTGATCAAAGTAATGAGAAAAATTGAGATATCTCAATTTATTGGATTTTTGACTTGGACCACTATCATATTTCATCGAAGAGTTTGCCACAGACTTCTGAAGCAAACTTTTCCTATACCTAAGATGAAATATATTTTTGAAATATTATTTGTAATAGATAGTAGAGGTCGCATCAGTCTTTTTATGTACATCTATTTACCTAGATAAATATATTAATGATCGCCTAATTCTACCAAGAGAACATGAACTTTTACAGATTTTGTCCAATTTTTAATTTATTGGCATCTGTTCTTCGTCTACAGCTGAGGCGGTTACCATGTGCAAAAATATTGTCAAAGTTGAAAAATGACTAAAAATTGTTTAAAAAAATTGTTTGTTGGACAAAGACGCACAAATTTCTTATGTTTTCTTTAATAAGATATATATTGATCGAAAACTCCAGGTTTCTTCCTTTCAAATCCGATGTGAAAGTGAAAATCGGTTGATAACCAACTAAGTTACAGGCATATAATTTTTCAAAGGTACGAAAACATGTTTTTTAACCGTAACTTAAGATTTTAGTGGGTGTCTACCAAATTGAAAATACAGATTCTTGTTTTACTGAACAATACCGACAGGAAAAATAATATCACTTCCCAGAGTTTTTGGACCGTCGCACAGTGTTATCCATGAGAAAATTGAGTCACTCAACCGGGACAACAATTTTGTGCAGGCAGAGATTTCTAGCAGAAAATTTGAAATGATGCGGATTTTTCCTCGATCTTCTGAGGTAGAAAATTTTTATCAGTTCACTGAGAAATCTACGTAGCAGTTCACTGGGATAGAGATTTTCAGAAGAAAATTTGAACTACGTCAAATTTAACCCTCGACAAAATCTATCTTCAATCTTCTGAGGTTGATTTCCGCCCTGAAAAGTTGAAGACAAACATTTATTGTGGACAATTTCGTTACAGTCTGAGATTGAAGTTTCCTTCCTGTTCAAAATTGTATGTCACTCGACCGAGACAGAAATATTTGCTGCAGAAAATTATGACCTTGTCTATTGTAGCAGTTATTAATTATAGAAATGTTGGCCGTAGTATACCCCAATAGAGTTAGCGTACTGAGACAGACTTATTGGAACAATAGTTGACTACAATTTATAGAGCCTGATATTCCTACAAAAGAGTTGACATCAAGCTTCTATGCAGAGCCTCTTGTATGAGCTGTGATAAAGAGGAGGAGGTCGATAGTTGTAAAGTCTCTCCAAGGCCAATGCTAGCTTTTATTCTGGCTTTGCTCAGGGCTTGTTAGATGTTCTTGACCAACAAATATATATTCAATAATATTTAAGATTTTAGGTAGCTATATATATTAAAAGTAGCAACGACAGACAGTATTATTATAAAGGAATGATTTATCGGTTGAGCGATGAATGAGATGTTATAGATCTTCAACATTATTATTCTCGTCAGCCTGCTAAGAATTTTAAACCTTGAAGTTCACAAATTCTTGGAATTATCTTATCATACAAATTTAATTAAACTAACATCAAATCCGGACTTAACAACGGTTGCATTTATGAAAAATCAATAAGAATGAGCCATTCTCTGAGGTGATTTTTCATATGAAAAATTGCCCATTTTTGTATGGGAATAGTTTGGGTTATGTTTCATATTTTTTAGGGCAATTATTCATCGGGTGATTTTTCGAGCACCCCAAAAACCCCATACAAAAGTGACCAATTTTTTATATGAATCATCCAAAAAGTTGGCTTTTTTCGTAATTTTTGGGCAATACTTCATATTTGCTATTTTGGCGATTTTTAATTATGAAAAATCACCAAAAAAAAAAAAACAAATATATATATATTTTTGGAAATTTTTCATATTGCACTCATATTTTTGGACGATTTTTTACATGAAAAATTATTCAATTTCTTTTTTGATGATTTTTTATTGGGCAATTTTTCGTGCACCCCGTACAAAAAATAAGCGATTTTTTATGAGAATCATTCAAAAAGTTGGCTCGTACACCAAATTTTTTGGAAAATTTTTCATTTTTAATTATGAAAAATAACTCGAAAATCAAATATATGGCAATTTTTCATTTTGTATTCAAATT
The DNA here is from genome assembly GCA_947397865.1 of Polietes domitor. NCBI lineage: Eukaryota > Metazoa > Arthropoda > Insecta > Diptera > Muscidae > Polietes > Polietes domitor. The sequence continues at coordinate 177,717,368 of OX377619.1, forward strand.
TTTGAGCGATTTTGGATATATGAGAAATTACGCAATTTCTTTTTTGATGATTTTTATTGGCCAATTTTTCGTGCATCCCAAAAAAAACATATAAAAATCGCCGATTTTTCATATGAATCACCCAAAAAGTTAGATCTCCCATTTTCGTATTTTTTGGGTAATTTATCATATTTGTTATTTTGAACGAACTTGAATTATGAAAAATCACACAAAAATCCAATTTTTTTTTTTGGCAATTTGTCATGTTATACTAAAGGGTGATTTTTTAAGAGCTTGATAACTTTTTTTAAAAAAAAAAACGCATAAAATTTGCAAAATCTCATCGGTTCTTTATTTGAAACGTTAGATTGGTCCATGACATTTAATTTTTAGAAGATAATTTCATTTAAATGTTGACCGCGGCTGCGTCTTAGGTGGTCCATCCGCTTAGTCCAATTTTGGCATTTCCACGTTTTTGAGTAACAGAGACCCAATTGGTGCGAACGGCGACGAATCGAAAATTGGTGGTCATCATTAACACTGGCCGATACAGCTGCGATATTTTCTTCAGTTCGCACTCTACGTAAGCGTGTTGGTGGTTTAATGTCCAACAATGTAAATTTGGTGCGAAATTTAGTCACAATAGCCCGAATAGCCGCTTCAGTGGGTCGATTAAACTGACCATAAAATGGAAGCGCGCAATGAACTTTCTTAACAGAGCACGCATTTTGATAATAAAATTCAATAATTTGCAAGCGTTGTTCGTTTGTAAGACGATTCATGATGAAATGTCAAAGCATACTGAGCATCTTTCTCTTTGACACCATGTCTGAAAATCCCCCCTTATCTGTCAAATACTAATGCATGAAAATCCTAACCTCAAAAAAATCACTCTTTAAAACTTTTGTGCGATTTTTTATATGAAAAATTACTCAATTTCTTTTTGGCGATTTTTCATTGGGCAATTTGACGTGCACGCAAAAACACAGGCAATTTTTCTATGAATCACCTAAAATGTTGGCTCTCTCATTTTCGCATTTTTTGGACAGTATATTTGTTATTTGGTCGATTTTTAAATATGAAAATCGCCCAAAATCCAAATATATATTTTTGACAATTTTTCATATTGTAATTAATTTTTTTTTGATTTTTTATTTACTTTTCATATAAGCCCAATTTTTTGGGCTATTTTTAATTTTTGATTTGGGTACTTTTACATTTATTTTTGGTACTAATTTTTTCCGTTTAGTGACATTTTTCATTTTTGGCCTAATTTTTGTTTTGGGCGATTTTTCATTTATTTATTTTTGGCGATTTTAAATGTCGCCGAATCTGTTTATTTGTCAGGTTTTTGCTTAATTTCATACACACTCTGAAAAGGTCCTATCTTGTGATCTGGAGTGAAGTAATTGTGTATATTAATATTAGGCATGTTCAATTGGGTTTTATATGGATTTAAACGCTTAACAATATATTTCATTATTAAGATTTGTCTGTTCCATTTAATACAATTGCTAATAATGCTAACATCCTGCAACGTCTCTGTTTAACAAGTGAACCCCCCAGTAAACCCAATCAGTGATGTTATTTGTTTTAAAATCCATAGCATATTTTTAGGATTATTAACTATTGTTTACACTGTGGATTTAAGCTGTTTGCAATTTATTTATATTGTGTTCAGTGACATTTAACAAAACCTATTCATAGAAAAAACATTTAATGAAATTCATCAATAAAAGCAAATCGGGTCAACATCCCACGGCAGGCATGTACAGTATATGCGCAGACTTAACGTTGTTACTTTTCAAAGTATTACAGTATACTTTTAGGATTATAAACATTGCTCCTTGTTTGCGGATTTGATTGTCAATAGAATGTCATAAATTAGTAAAATTTCATTTGTAAATTCATCAAAACAATTAAATACCAATATAATCTTTTGAATATATGGTTGGTAAATAAAAGAAGAAGAAGAAAAAACTGAAATTTGCCAACAATTAGGTTAAGGTAAATATGTATGCCCACTAAGTCATATGCAGTTCAACATAGAGACTAAATTTATATATAATATATAGAGATGTTTAATATGTACATTAAACCGGGTCGGTTAATTGTCCTTGACACAATCGATGTTTTTGATGAACATGAAAGGGAATGGAAAATTGTTAAATATGTATTGTTGTTGTGTTATTGAAATTTCATGCTCGAGTTGGCCTCGATAAATACAAAAAATACAAATACAAAAAAGTACTTCGAATATCCAAATAAATTCTCAACTCATATAACTGATATATTTTGGAAGCATTAATAGATCAAACCAACAACTTTTAATCTTCCTTACAAACCAACCCGCTTTAATGTACATATACTACATGTATGTATAAATTACAATATGTCACAGTGTGGTGATTCTGTGTGTGTATGTTTTTTTTTCTTTTTTTTGAAAAACTGTTTGCAATTATTATCTTTTACTCTGCTGGCTACAATTTGTTGCATTAAGATGTGCCCGCGTGATTGAGTGATGTGCCAGGGATTTCAAATGGCAGTGACATCTCCCACAACCAGATGCATTGTCAGTTGCAGTGTAAATATTTAAATGTTGCTGGATTGTATATCCAGTTTTATTGTTATTGTTATCGTTGCAAATGCAAATACAACGCATACGCAAATGCTCATATGCTTTCACTTACACATCCATAAACAAATACTATCGCAAAGGGACACACGCACACCAGCTCACTCACACTGACACAAACACACGTAGTAAAAGGATAATGTTCAGCATCATCGGAATCATCAACAGCATCAGGAACTAATAGATCATCAATATTTGTGCATAACAGTCGTATATTAAATAAAGGGCTATCGAATAAGAGTGATATTTTGAGTAAATTAATTCACCGAACCGAAATTATAAATTTTAAAGTGAATACTAGATAGAGTGTCCTGGTCGGTAGGTTTTATCATATCATTTGATCAAAACTAGATAATTGGAAAATCCCATATCTTTCGCTTTCATTAGGTTGGTGCTTACTTTTTTGGATTTTTTGGTGGTTCTACACGAAACTTTATTAAGCGTCATGAGAAACAAATATAGGATTTACTATTTTTTTATTAATATTTATATAGTGCTACCGGGCTTTGAAAATTGTAAAAAAAATTATTTCCACATTTTTTTTCATATCTCAGCAACTTCTAAAAATCCCACTCTAAAATATTCAGAGTATGTACAGAAATAAAATAAAAATTAAAATTAAAAAAATGAATTCCTCATTAGGCCAAACATACGGCCATTTAATGTCCAATGCTCAGTAGCATAATCTAAATATTAATATGTTTTTATCTTAATGAAACATCGTGGTGTCCGCCAAAAAAAATCCAACAAAATTTTACGTTCACGCTAGTACACACTCATTTTTATGATTCTAGTCTTTTGTTCAGTATCAGTTTATCCCTTTTATCCCATTTTGTCCCTAAAGGCAGGAATTTGTCAGATAAAGTCAGAGGAATATGTAAAGTGGATTTCATGATTTTAGCTGCATCTGTTTGTTTTGTACCATATTTATCCCATTTCGCCCCATTTTCTATATATAATATTCGCACCGATCTTTTCGTCAGAGCGACGTAAACACCTTTATGTTGGGCGTTTACACAGTCAGAGGAATGTTATACACCAATTTCTTGTTTTCACTTTCATATAGTTGGTTGGTATTATTTGTATCCCGTATTGTCCTGATCTCCCCAATAAGTACACATTTCGAAAAAAATCCATTAGATTGCGCTTCTACGTTGACAGAGGAATTTACATACCATATTTCATGACTATAGCTGCAATACTTTAGTTGGTACTATTTTTATCCCTTTTTGTCCCTCTCACCCCTATAAGTACAAATTTCAAAAAAAAAAAAATCGATTTAGATTGCGCTTCAACGTTGTCAGAGGAATTTACACTTCAAATTTGAGAACTATAGCTGCAATACTTTAGTTGGTACCATTTTTATCCCTCTCCTCTTATAAGTACGAATTTCGAAAAATCCATTTAGATTTGCGTTTCTACGTTGTCAGAGAAATTTACACACCAAATTTCACAACTATAAATTGGTACCATTTTTATCCCTTTTTGTACCCTGAAAATTTCATGACCCTGGCTCTAGCCTTTTGGTCTGGGCGCTGGTCAATGATAAATCAGTCAGTCAGTAACGCAACTCTTTTATATATATAGATTATGGTGGTCCATATTTTTTGGCGGGTCCACTCGAAATTTTGTAAGCCTCATGAGAAACAAATATAGTATTTTAACATTTGTTTTTCATTAATATTTAGATAGTGTTATCGAACTTTGAAAATTGTAAATACACAAACCATTTTTGTTGATTTGTAAAAATCCTAATCGAAAATTAAATAAAAAGATAAAAAATATTAAAAAAAAAATTAAAAAACATGAATACTTAGTGACATTATGACATATAATTCAATACTTTGTAGCACTATCTAAATATTAATGAAAAAATCTATAATTGTTTTTCATAAGGATAAATATACAGTGGGCCATTTAAAAATTTAAATTTGAACTACAGATTTCTGTGAATGGTAGCCACTTTACGACATTTGTTGGTCATTTCAAACTATAATTCATACTTATACACACAACTTTTTATAAATTGCTTCGTTCTTATAATATTAATAGTCCTCTACTATATATAAATATAATACTTCAAGTGTGCTCAAAAAGAGAACATGAGGCAGTTATCTAAAAAAAATGTGGCCAAATATTATAATATTATTTCCCCCAGGGCCGATTTCCTCCATTTGCAATTTTTTGATTTCATTTACAGGCCCAATGACTGTCCCATTTTGCTAGGAAAAGTACTAATTTTGCAGATCCATTATGTTTTGTATCAACAGTGGAATGCACACACCTAATCTCATGATTCTAGATACAGCCGTTTGCTTTGTGCAAGTTTTATACTATTTTCATTTCGATCTTAAATGTACGAATTTGGAGAAGTACTCTTATTTTTAGTGTGTACGCAGTCAAACGAATTTTATCCCGAATTTCGCGTCAACGCAGTCAAAGCAATACATACACTGTATTTCTCTATTCTAACCGCAGCCGTTCGTTGGGTACTATTTGTATGGCCTTTCGCACCATTTCCCCAAAAAGTACAAATTTCGAAAAATGCATTTATGATTCGCGTCTACACAGTCAGATGAATGCATACAACGAATTTCATGATTTCAACTTCAGCGGTTTGGTTGGTACCATTTTTATCCCTCTCTTCTAATGGCATCCCTGAAAAGTACGAAGTTCGGAAAATCCTTCTACGTAATTATAGGGATGCACATAGCGAATTTCATGTTTCTAGCTGTTATCGTATCATTGGTACCATTTTTATCCCTCTTTGCCCCATTTCACCAGCTAAATCTGGTGGAGACTACACGTTACTTGATAAAAATCAAAAATTTTCAAAAATATTGCTTAAATAATCTAAATATTAGCGGTTTTTTTCAGTCCTTGTCAGGGAAAAATTGTTCCCTCTGGGTCGATTTCGCCCACTTTCAATCCCCACAGATCTGCAACCATAAGGCACATTTATGGAAAATTTGAACTTTGTGTGCTTTCAACAGACAGACGGACATCGACACAGAATATATATACTTATGGGGTTTTCGACAAATATTTCAAGGTGTTACAAATGGAATGTTACACCTTGATTTTTCATAGAAATCGCCCAAAAGTTGGAACTCTCATTTTCGCCTTTTTTTTTGACAATATTTCAAATTTGTCATTTGGACAATTTTTAATTATGAAAAATCACCCAAAAAAACAAATATATATATATATATGGGCATTTCCATGATGTCGAACGTGACCGTCGTACACATTTAAAGTGACAAAAAAGTCAAAATAAAACGGTTTTTTATTTTGACCATATGCTTAACTTATAGCTCTTAATTAGCTGTGCTAATCTGTATTTTGGGTAATTTTTCGTTTTCAAGATAATTAAAAAAAACCAAGGCATTCGCACGTGACCAAAACAGAAGTAGTTTTCGCGGCCAACCATTCAAACGCCGATTTTAGCGAATCCTGTGTCAATATTTCAATGTGACCAATTTTAAAACGTTGTGCACTGATGTCTCTTCAAAATGGCTTTGATTTTATCCACAAATAATTAATACTTTTTTTATAATTTAATTTTAAACCCGGTCGAACGTGACATGTCGCACGTGACATTTTTTTAATCAACAGAAGTATTCAATGTATTTATTATCACATAATAGGAGCAAACAATAAAATTTTGTTTTTTTTTTATTTATTGTTTTGTAATTTTAGCTGATCTTCTTTCAACTTTCACTGCGATTTTTAACTTCCTTTACTTTTTGGCCTCCGTTTATGCTCATCTAAATTTAAGTAATAAAAATAAGCATTTTTTACATAAATAAATTATTTATGTAAGAACTTTTTTTTTTAATTTTCACACTTATGATGTCGCACGTGACCAACTTTATAGAAGTGTCAAGGTCACAAATTTTCTTATATTCCAGTAATTTTTTTTTATTTTAATTGTATAAAAATCTCTGTTTGTACTCAAAATTTGATGATCTTTCTGCGTGTGCTTTAGACACGGTTGTTTTTCCATGTCGAACGTGACATCGAAATATGCGAAAATACAAAGCAAAAAGTTACTGTTTATAGCAGTCGTATATCTCCGTATCCTTTCGTCTTTGACTCTTTGTACTCCTTGAAAGATTTTAGACACCAAAAGTCAATGCGTAATGCCTCTATTTAAGAACTTTAATAAAAACAAAACATGTGAAAGAAATATTCATACGAGTAATATTGTACTTGCGCGACTTTGCATTCGAATATCTCAAGATAGGATATGAATTAATGTAAAATTAGTTTAATTTGTTTATTTCTCTATGAAAATATGATAAAAGAAAATGTTTACAAGAACTTTTAATTTTTTTGTCTTGGTGGACCTTTCCGTGGAAATGCCCATATATTTTTTGCAATTTTTCATATTGTAATTAAATTGTTTGGGTAATTTTTATATGAAAAGTAACCCAATTTTTTGGGCGATTTTAAATTTTTGGTTTGGGTAATTTTGCATTTATTTTTGGTACTAATTTTTTTCGGTTTTGTGCCATTTTTCATTTTTGGCCTTATTTGCGACAAAATGAATTTTTATGATTTTTTTTTTTTGATTTGTGCCAGTAAAAAGAAAGCAAATTTTTTCTTAGCGACTTTTTCTAAAGCACTATGTGAAAGTGAAATTAATATTCTTTGTAGCCATCTGATGTTATCGGAAGCGAATTTTCAAAATGAGACTACAAATATTAATGGTACCTTCGACAAGAATAGGAATTCTACTAAAATTATAAACAAATTATCTATGAAATAATTTTTGTGTTGATTTTATGAAAAGTAGGCGTCAATGCACCCAAAAAATAAAATTTTAGGTCTTGAAGAAAAAGTTGTTATTTTTGCTACATAGTGGTATTAGGGCTTATTGGGGATATTTTCTGTCCTTTTTAGGGATTTTCTTTCCCTCTGGATCGATTCTGCCCATTTGCAATCCAGACCTATTTTTCGTTTAGATGGTAGCGGAAGACAGATAGACGGATGATGCTAGATTGCTTTACAATTTTATGATGGTCAAAAATATATATCGTCGTCTCAATTAATAACAGTGCTCATAGGCATATTTAGAATCCCCATCATTGATTTTATGTCTGGTCAGATTCTAGTTCCACAAAGCGGGACAAAAGGTCATTGGAAAAATGAGGTATAATTTCCCATTTAATACCTCCAAATACCCCAAATAATAATAATAAATATTGAGGGGACGATATATATTTTATAGGGTCTCTGGTCGATATTTCCTGCCTCTTGGTAAATCATAGTCTTATCTGTAGAACCCTTTTAGTTTGAAACAAACAAACGAAATCAACTCCACGTACTTACATATGTGTCACATCAAAGAATGTTGCATTTTTATTGACTTTTCATAGAGTTTTATAAAATATAAATTCGCACATAACATATCGAGTGAATCGTACATCTGTACATCGAATGCAAATACATATATGTATGTGTGTACATACTCGAAAACCAACATATCTTCGATAAGACAGTGACGTTACAGGGCCTCGGAGTAATGACGGAAGCAGCTCCAGTCCATCACAATAATACGATTCAAATTTAATTTAACTTTTAATCATGGACTTTTAATGACTTTTTCAACACAACTAACCAAATAATAAGTGTTGCATCTTTCTGTGGAGAAATTAATTCTTGTGCAAAAATATGTTCTCGTAGAAGGCTAATATGGAAGTACATCTGCTCTTCTGGTGGGCAGAACTTAAAGGACCTCCTACTTTACTTTAAGGCCTTTCCGCCGCCGTCACTGTGTCAATACTTTCACTTCTACCTCTCACACACACTCGCAGATATGTATACATTTTGAATATGCATGAATACACACATACGTGTGTCCTTTTTTATGTACATTTATTTATATGAACGTATTTTTCTATTTGTTTACAACACAAAAAACAAATAACAAAAACATTGAACTGCATGCATACGAGTATGTATGTATGTATATATATATGTACGTATACTTTTGTGTGTATGCAAGGATATTTTATTGATATAAAGTTGTCGTATTGTCAGTTTTGTTATTATTTCTGCAAAAGGACATATTTTATAAATATTAAAATAAAAACATAATACACATACTACCTATAAAGGTATGTGTATTAGGGTGTCTCACTGATGCATATTGAACCATAAAGGTGGCTCTGACGATAACAATTCGCCAGATTTAAATTAGAATCGGCTATAAAAAAGTACTGATTATTATTATTTTTTTTTTTAATTTCTGGTTTTATTGGAAAGGTTGAACTTTGTCATTTAATAATGGAACACCATATCATTGAAATGTCTACCACAACTGGCTCGGCTGTAAATCATTCGATGAAGCCAATTTTCCAGTACAGCCCAAAATTCACACCAAACAGTGACTCCTTGTGGTTGCATTGGCTTCTCAATAGTCACGTGTGGGTTATCCGAACTCCATATGCGGCAATTTTGCTTATTGACATAGCCACCGAGATGAAAATGAGCTTTATGAGGGCTGAACTGAAGGCCGATATCTTCTCGACAATTTTCCACATCAATTTCTTACAGTTTGCGTTACAGACCCACTACTTTGGAAGTAAGTTTTTAATATTTCCCAATTTTGTTCGAGCGTATAACGTCCCATTTTGTAAATGTCAAACATGGACGTGAAAATAATAATGAATGTTATTCTACCTTTCAAAGTCGTAGTAATGGGTTGTTCAAATTTAACATTGTAAATGGCTTCTAGTCTATTTACTCTCGATATAATGTTCTTCTTAGTGAATATTTCATTTGATATTTCTGAATTCTATCTAAATATATGAAAATTGGAAAAAAAACTCCGCCAGTTTTTAGTCAATCTTTGTTTCTTCAAAAATAAATAGATAAAGCTCTCGTATTTGAAAACGATTTTGTTACCTCATATGTTAACTAATCGAAAAATATGCTGACGTTTTTCCCAAGTTTCTAGGTCAAATGATTTGGAAGACAATTCGTACAAAATTTATTCTAGGATCTCATTATAAATATTTTGAGGTTTTGATGAAACAACATCTTTGCGAAGACACTCTAATATACATACATACTTGTGTACAAAAACAGTATGAAAAATGCGAGGATCAACCACATGGATCAGAATGAGCCGTTGTTTCGAACATTGAACACCATCAAATCATGATAATTGAGAAACAACATCCTTAAGTTATGCTACAATTTTGAATGTATAAACTGTATACGATATGCTATATTTCCTCATGCAAAAGAACAACAACTTAAAATATGCAATATTTAAATAAAATCAAGTAAAAAGTGCGTTAAGCTCGGCCGGGCCGAACTTCATATACCCTCGACCACGGATTGCATTCCACAGAGGCTGTCGATTTTCGTAGAAATGCTATAATATTTCAGGAAATACGTTTTTTTTTAATATAGCCAAACCAAATACAAATATTGATAAATAATTTTATAAATAAATATAATATTTTCTATGTGTTTTGAATGTAATACATTCGAATTTCAGCTATTTCGATCAAGTAATTTCTTCTTAAGAAGGAAATCTTTGTTTTTGGTAATGGAAAGGAGGAGAACCACACTCAACCATACACACATTTGACCATATACGTATTTCGTTGTCCTGTGTAGAGACAACTCATCAGTGAGTTGCTTATAAGACATAAGGCTGTCAATACCTTTACACAATATATACGGACTAATACTCCAAATCAATTCAAAAAATAAATATTCTTATATTTATGTTTTCAAAAAACCTTAAATACCATAAATATTGGTAGATAGTGGTTCCCAATAAGCACAAAGTCGGACTCGGATCCGATTCGGATCCGATTTGAGTCCGATATGTCGGACTCCGCTTTCTCTGTTCCGATTCGGATCCGATTTGAGTCCGAGATGTCGGACTCCGCTTTCTCTGTTCCGATTCGGATCCGATTTGAGTCCGAAATGTCGGACTCCGCTTTCTCTGTTCCGATTCGGATCCGATTTGAGTCCCAGACAATTGTTACAGTTTGTAGTATTTCAATTTCAAAAGTACAAATTTTGAAAATCCATTATCTCACGTACATAATGCAAAATAAACTAACTTCATGATTCGACCAATTTTTGCCGTAAAAGTAAAAAGTACGAATTTGGAAAAATGTTTTTATTTTGCGTGTCTATGCAGTCAGAGAAATGTGTACTCCGAATTCCATGATTCTAGCTGCGGCCATTTGGTTGGTACCATTTTTATTCCATTTTAACCCCTCAAGAGTATGACTTTCCACAATCTCTTTATTTTACGTGTCTACGCAATTAGGGGGATGTACACACCGAATTTCATCATTCTAGGTGTAGGCGTTTAGTTGGTACTATTTTTATCCCTCCGTACCCATTGTATCCCTTGAAAGTACGAATTTGGAAAAAAAACTTTTATTTTTCATGTCTACGTAGTCAAAGGAATGTATACTCCGAATTTCATGACTCTAGCTGCGGTCATTTTGTTGGTACTATTTTTATCCCCTTTTTCTATTTTGACCCCAAAAAGTACGAATTTGGAAAAATCCGTTTATTAATGTTTACAGCGAATTTCATTATTCTAGGTGCAGCCATTAGGTTGGTACCATTGTTATACCTCTATTCACATTTTACCACTTAAAAGTACGAATTTGGAAAATATACTTTCATATTATGTATCAATAAGAGAAATGTACGTGTTTCTAGCTGTACCATTTTTGTCCCTTTTTGCCCCATTTACCCCCTACGAAAAAAAATCACGTTTTTGTTATAGGGGGAATGCGCCTACCCAATATCAAGTAAGTACAAGCAGACGTATTGTAAAAAACATGCTTAAATTCTCTAAAATATTAGGTGTTATTATGGGTATTTTTAGTTTAGGAAAATTTTTTCCCCTATAGGTCGATTCTGGCCAGTTTCAATCCCAACCGATCTACGACTATAAGAATCATTTATGTAAATTTTGTAGATAGACAGAATTTTGCATTACTTTTAAATTAATAATTTGCTATATCTAAATCTGAACCGATTTGACCCATTTTCACAATGCATGTTAGTAGTATATATAATAAGATTTTGTGTCAAATTTCTAAGAAAATCCGTTAAAATATGTGGTTTATAAATCAGAAAAATTCAAAACGTGAGCTACATTTGTATATAAATCTGAACCGATCTCCTATTTTCACTGCAAATATATTTCTAGCTGAAATATAATTTTGTGCCATTTGAGAAAATCGTTTAGAATATGTGCTCAGAGTATGCAATCAGAGGAATGTATACACCGAATTTTATTAATCTAGGTACAGCCGTTTGGTACCATTTTTATCTCTCTATTCCCATTTTACCCCTTAAAAGTACGAATTTGGAAAAAAATACCTTTATATTATGTATCTACTCAATTAGAGGAATGTACACACCGAATTTCGTGTTTCTAGCTATTGTCGTTTAATATGTACCATTTTTATCCCTTTTTGTCCCATTTCACCCCTACGAATAAAAATCACTTTATGGTGCACGTTTTTGTTAAAAGGGGAATGCGCATACCCAATATCAAGTAAGTACAAGCAGAGATATTGAAAAAATATGCTTAAATCTCTAAAATATTAGGGGCTATTATGGGTATTTTTAGTCCTTGTGAGGGAAAATTTTTTCCCTTTTGGCCGATTTTGCCCAGTTTTAATCCCAGCCGATCTACGACTATAAGACACATTTATGGAAAATTTGGAAGTCCTTGCTCTTTGCGTTTCGATGACAGCGTGCTTTCAACTGACGGACTGACGGACCTGGCTAGATCGTCTTAGAATTTTATTTGTCGTTTAGTTTAGTTTTTTTAGTCGATATTTCAAGGTGTTAGAATCGGAATAATAAAGTTAGTATACCCCCATCCTGGAGGTGTAGGGTATAAAAATGCTTGCTACACTACCTTTCAAAGTCAAAGTAATGGGTGGTTCAAATATAAAATTTGAAATGACCCACCCTATATCATGTGGCTTCTAGTCAATTTACTCTAAAAAGTATCCATTGCAAAATACACATGTTCCAATCACTGGATAAGTTTATAGGATGCTAGTCATTCATATGACATATTAAGTAATTTTTATTAAGCTATAAGAGCTGGTTGCCATCGATTAAAATATGCAATGTTTTTTATAAAATAAAATAAATTTAAATAAATAAAATGTTTATGTGGGCGTGCCACTGGCAATTTTCATTTATTTGGGGGCTCAAGTGAAATCAAGTGAAATATCTATGAAAATTATAAATATAAAACGATATTTAATTTTTTGTTACATGGGCGTGGTAGTGGGAGGATTTAGACAAACGATTGTTATAGCCTCCACCTCCAGGATGCAGGTATACTAACTTTGTCATTCCGTTTGTAACACCTTGATATATCGACCTGAGACCCTATAAAGTATATATATTCTTGATCGTCATAAAATTCTAAGACGATCTAGCCATGTCCGTCTGTCTGTTGAAAGCACGCTAGCATCTAAACGAAAGGAGCTACAACGTTCAAATTTTCCATAAATGCGTCTTATAGTCGTAGATCGGTTGGTATTAAAACTGGGCGCAATCGGCCCAAAGGGAAAATGGTTTCCCTCACAAGGACTAAAAGCATCCATAATAATCGTTAATATTTTAGCGTATTTAAGCATTTTTTTTTTTGAATATGTCTGTTTATATTTGCTTGATATTTGGTATTCGCATTCCCCTTATAGCAAAAACGTGCACCATAAAGTGATTCCTCTTTGTAGGGGGTGAAATGGGGCAAAAAAGGGATAAAAATGGTAGATATTAAACGACAACAGCTAGAAACACGAAATTCGGCGTGTACATTCCTCTAATTGAGTAGATACATAATGTAAAATCATTTTTTCCAAATTCGTACTTTTAAGGGGTAAAATGGGAATTGAGGGATAAAAATGATACCAACCAAACGGCTGTACCTAGAATAATGAAATTCGGCGTATACACTCCTCTGATTGTATCCCTGTTCACGGATTCACGGATTTTTCAAAATTCGTACTTTTTGGGGTTAAAATGAAAAAGGGGATAAATTTAGTACCAATCAAATGACCTCAGCTAGAGTCATGAAATTCGGAGTATATATTCCTCTGACTGTGTAGACACGGAAAATAGACGAATTTTTCGAAATTCGAACTTTTTGGGGTCAGAATAGAAAAGGGGATAAAAATAGTACCAACCGAATGACTGCAGCTAGAGTCATGCAATTCGGAGTATACATTCCTTTGACTACGTAGACATGAAAAATAAAAGGTTGTTTCCAAATTCGTACTTTCAAGGGATACTCTGGGTACGGAGGGATGAAAATGATATCAACCAAACGGCAACACCTAGGATAATGAAATTCCTCTGATTTCGTAGACGCTTTAGACGAAATTCGTACTTTTTGGGGTAAAAATGATAAAAGGGGATAAAAATAGTAAAATAGTGGTTTGTCATGTCATAGGTCATCTCTTCTTATCTCAGATAAATTCAAATATCTCTTGTGAAAGGATCAGTAGTCATCTACTCTGTGATATAATGGCCTCCCGAAGGTCGTAACTCTCTCACTCTTATCCCTTATGTCAGAGTCTAATAAAATAGTCTGTTTCCCATGTTTCCGTCATTTTCTGTAATTTTTCTGTCATTTCTTTCTTTTCTCATATGTAAATGCATGTGATATTCCTAATTTAAATTTGATTTATGTTTAATTTTGATTCCACAAACCACACTCATCGTATTTCCCTCGTTCTTTTTCTTCTTCAATACATTTCTATGCTTGTTGAACCATTTTCCCAAATGTAAATGGAATGCACCAACCTAAGTGTGTAGTTATGAATCAAATAAATATATGCACTACATACGAGTATGTATGTCCGGGGATGGCTAACAATAAACATGACTATTGACTGAGTGACCCCACCGACCACCAGCAATGCCATGGAGACAGAAATTCGCAAAAAAAATATGTTTTTAATAAATTTTAGATAAATATCAATATGAACACAAGTATGAATTACTTTTAGAATGTTTCACTGGGGAGTTGAAATCAGAAACATATTTGTGATTCTATGCAAATTTACTATTGCGTGGGGACAAAAGTACATAGAAATCATATGGAGTTGGAAAACCAAATGGTCAATGGTTGGAAAAGTTTGATATTTAACCGATATGCACTTTCTGTGATAATGTAGCACCTGGAAGTATGCAATACCTGCAAATCGATACAAACGCCTTAATATATGCTACATTGTGATGTGTTGGCTATTCACCTTAAAACAGATATCAGATCCCTGCCATGCTGGAAAGTGAAAAAAACCATTGGACCGGAACAATCATTGAAAACACGAAACGTGCAAAGGCAAAGTGTGAATTGGATTAAATACACACACTCACACACACACACACATGTACACTCTTTCCCTGCTCCATCTGCATACCCAGCCAGCCAGCGAAATGTAGATGGTACGACCGAACAAAAAAGAGCTGTAATCCCAACTACTGTAACGTACTTAAGTGCACTTGACAAAATCAAATTGTACATGTCACGGAAATATGACACATTTTTATTTAGTTTTGCCATTTCCCCATATGCCACTCCACAGCCCCCCATTCCATACCATATTTCAATGCCAACCATGCCATGCCTGCCACTTGCTTTCACGTCGCTTAGCTTAAATACAATTGCAATCGTCAAATGGTATTGGACGTTGGGAAAACATGGACATGAGAAGAGTGCCCATTCGTTCGCTGTCCATCTGGTCATATCTGGTGCCGTTCTTCTCCACCAGCCCACCAGTGCCTGCTTCAACTTGTCCCTTAATAGACAAAGTTATAAATAAATAGCTTTTTGAGAAAGCACTAAAAATGCTCATGGTGGTCAGGTGGTGGAATTCTAAGGACGTTGGCCGACGAAGGGTTGCTCCTGCTGCTGCTGCTCATAAAATGGACTCAAATGGATTGCACGGTATTTTCATTTGTTTTGTCGAAGGTGTGAAAAGTAGTTTCATGGAATTTTAATTAAATTGAAATGGGGAATGCAAAGTGGTCAAGTGTTTTGCGAATAGAAAAAAAAAAAACAAGAAAGAAATAACAAAAAATGCAAATATCACGGATATTTGTGTAGATGATGATGCCCCAGGTGTTTTATTGCATTTGAGCATTTGAAGATAGAGAGTTATGGCTCAATAGCAAAAATTGATTTTTTCTTCTTCAGAATAGGGCAAGAGTGGTGGTTCTTAAATCTGTGTTGATATTGTTAGAAAAGTTCAATGATATTGTTAGAAAAATCGCTATCATTTGTATAGAATATTGTAATTTCCTACAATGTAGGCTATACTATATAGATTATCCTAAAAGTATGCTAAGATTTTGGTTGGAGGCTATAGTATACCAAGAACTATATATATCTTCCCAATCTATAGGCCAGTCTTTCATCCAGATGAACTTTCATATCGTACTTATCTATAAAAAATTGTTAAGGATATGAAATCATTTTCAGTTTTAGCCGTAAAGTAGGCAATAGATTTTTATGTTTTTTGGAAACAAATTTGACATTGTTCCTACTTACTCATCTAAATAACAGTCATGGTAATGTTCTAGCAAACAACTTCAGGTATGCTAAAAATTTTCATGTTTAGCCGTAAAGTAGGCAATAGATTTTGATGTTTTTTTCGGAAACCATTCTGACAATCCACAATGTCTCATCCTTTATATGAAATGAAGATAGCTGAAGAGTTTTTGAGCTTAAATCCAGGGATCATTTGAAGATTAGGACAACTTTATCTATATAAAAATCAATGTTTGTCTGTATGTTCTGTATAGAACGCCCAACCGGTGGACCGATTTGTGTGTGAATTTTACTGTAGCTAACCAGTAGATAGATGATAATTTCTGGCTATACTAGGTAATGCTATGACAAAGAGACGTGTAAAAAACTCTATAATCTTAAGTTCTTATAAACTTTCCTACTTTTCAGAAGTTAATGAGAGAAATGAGTAGTTCGAAAAATGAGTGAGTGGAACTAAAAAATCGTACTTTTTGCACTAAATGTATCCTATCATCCAAGGCACACTGGTCTAAAATCCATTTTTTTATGGCATAAAGTCGAAAAATAAACATACAGTCTTGTAATTTTGCACATTTGCTAGACATATCATACGCAAAAATAAAAAAAAAATTGGGCCGATCGGTTCACGCCCACTACCACCTCCCATATAAACTCAATATATAAGCAACATAATTATCACCCTGTATTGGTACAGGGTGACCAAAAACAAAACTTTAAGAAAGCTTAAAAGAATGAAGAGTTACTTATTTTGACGAAATGTGTTTTTCTAAACATTATTACAAAAGCAAAATATAGCATACAAATAGTATACTTTAAACTGCAATTTAAATAATTATTTCAAGAAATAAAGTAAAATGTATATATGTGTACAGAAAGGTGAATGATGTTGCCTGCCATTTTAAAGGTACTTTCAATACCTTTTAAATAAAATATTGATGGGTCTCGTACACAAAACTAATTCAGAGATATAATCATATATATGTCTATAACTAATCAAAAACTGTGCTAAAATAAAATGACAATTTTTGGAGTTTGCCGAAAAATGCTGACGAGATATTAATTCCACCATAAACTACAACCTCAGACGAACACTTTCACATTTACACTCTGAGTCAAGTTGAGTCATACATATAACTTTTGGTCCACGACATTTATAGATTATGTTCTCTACAAATCACAAAATTACAATACCTATGAATACTTACAAGACCACAATAATCATAAAATGTTAAATATAATTTTTCAACTACTAACTCTTTCCGTCAATTTTCATAATATAGTCAGTTTATTATTTTCTTTTTAAGTCTTGATTTTAATTAATTTGTAAAACTGCTTTATATCAAAATTAATCCCACTTTTTTTGAAACGCAAAGTTTAAGTACCATTCAGGCTTGTGGTGTTGCCACCTAATTATCTCCAGTATATTTTTTTGATTGCTTGGAGTGTTGCCATAAAGAAAATATATACACATTTTCCACTTTCCAATTTTAATTATTTTGAATTTCTGCCAAAAAAATGGATTTGGGACCATAGTACAAGGAGGCAATTTCGGTCGGTCAAAGGTTTCCCTGAGAAAAGAACGGGGATCCCTTGAACCTTTCCATGTGTGTATATATTTCGGTAAAGGCTTTTGAAGGAAAAAAAGTTGTGTTGGTCCAAAGTCAGACATTTTTTCAAAAAAGATATTTTTTTGAAATATTTATTACAAACAAACTATATTTGGCACAAACATAGTTTCGACGTCATAAATAAAGCTAAGTGCTAAATCTCTTTAAATGTGTGAGAAACTGTTCGACACAATTCAATTTCAATTTGAAAAAGATGAAAATCTTAATAAAAACAAGTAAAAACGGCATTAAGTTCGGCCGGGACGAACTTTATATACCCTACACCATGGATTGCATTCCACAGAGGTTGTCGGTTTTCGTAGAAGTACAGTAATATTACAGGAAAATATATTTTTTTAATATAGACAAACCAAGACAAATATAAAGATAAATATAATATTTTAATTATTTCAAACCATTATTTATTTCAAATCAAAAAATAAGTATTCTTATATTTATATTTTCAAAAAGCTTAAATACCGTAAATATTGGTAGATATTGGGTGCTACAGTTGGTACAATTGGTACATTCTATTTTAATTCCAAAAGTACACATTTTGAAAATCCATTATCAGACGAACATAGTGCAAAATAGCATAACTTAATGATTCAACCAATTTTTGCCGCAAAAGAAAAATTACGAATTTGAAAAACAAAAACTTTTTATTTTGCGTGTCTATGCAGTCAGAGGAATGTATACACCGAATTCCATGATTCCAGCTGCGCCCATTTGGTTGGTACTATTTTTATCCCCTTTTTCTATTTTGACACCAAAAAGTACGAATTTCGAAAAATCAGTTTATTTTCCGTGTCTACACAGTCAGAGGAATGTATACTCCGAATTCCATGACTCTAGCTGCGGTCATTTGATTGGTACTATTTTTATCCCCTTTTTTCATTTTCACCCCAAAAAAGTACGAATTTCGAAAAATCCGTGTATTTTACTTGCCTATGCAATCAGAGGAATGTATACTCCGAATTTCATTATTCTAGGTACAGCCGTTTGGTTGGTACCATTTTTATCCCTCTATTCCCATTTTACCCCTTAAAAGTACGAATTTGGACAAAATACTTTTATATTATGTATCTACTCAATTAGAGAAATGTACACACCCAAATTCGTGTTTCTAGTGTCGTGTCGTTTAATATGTACCATTTTTATCCCTTTTTTGACCCATTTCACCCCCTACAAATAAGAATCACTTTTTGGCGCACGTTTTTGCTATTAGGGGAATGCGCATACCAAATATAAACACACATGCTTAAATACGCTAAAATATTAGGGATTATTATGGGTATTTTTAGCCCTTGTGAGGGAAAAATTTTTCCCTTTGGGCCGATTTCGCCCCGTTTCAATCCCAACCGATCTACGACTATAAGACGTATTTATGGAAAATTCTAGCTCCTTTCGTTTAGATGCTATCGTGCTTTCAACAGACGGACGGACGGACATGGCTAGATCGTCTTAGAATTTTATGACGATCAAGAATATATATACTTTATAGGGTCTCGGGTCGATATTTCAAGGTGTTACAAACGGAATGACAAAGTTAGTATACCCTCATCCTGGAGGTGGAGGGTATAATAAAATTTGTCTTCGCATTATGAACAAATACGTAAAAATATGTTAAAAAAACATAAAAACAAAACAATAAAAATTTTAATTTTCTTTAAACTTGAAAAATACGAAAATTAGTCAACTTTGCCCGATTTTTAATTAATATTATTTCAAAATAATCCTTGGGTCTAATTTGGATTTTTTACAGAACTCAAAAATGTCTACTAGAACAAAAGTTATCGAATTTTAGCCGATGGATTTTGATTTTGAACCACTGTGCGCTGGGTAAAAAAGCTAGTATTGAATAAAGACATTGTTCGTCGACTTATTACTAGAGTTTGCATTTTCCCGTACTTTTTATTTCCCGGGAAACGGGAATTATTATTTCAATTTCCCGGGATCCCGGGACAGCACGGGAAATCGTCAACATACTGTTTACCATGAGTTTAGCTTATTTTTTCCAATGAAACATTCACATTTTATTAAAGTAAAATAAATATATATATTTCATAACGAAACTGTTACAGAATTCATATAATAAAGCGCAATGTGAGTTCAATTCAAACATATTTTCAAGTTTCTAAATGATTAAAGATCAGATATTTCTAATTTTATTGGAAAATGTGGACGCGACGGAGAACGATCGTTAACAGTGAGTAGAGCATTACTTGAAATGTTTGTTCTTTGTCCTGTCGCTTCGAAAACTTTAAATTCTTTATTTTTGGTCGAACACGCCCAAAATCTATTTTTCCCGGATTTTATTTTTTTTTTTCATATGGAGCGTGACAGGAAAATTTTGAGTCTACATCCGAACGCAGCTTAAAAATATTTTGTCATCCAACTGCAATATTTGACATACCTGATTAAAAGCTTAATTTTATTGTGGAAATGATGGACAAAATATGCGAAGAAATATGTAAAATTTTCTACGGAATTCCCGCGGGATTCCCGTACGAATTTCCCGGGATACGGGAAATGAAAAATGTGCGAATTCCCGGGAATTTCCCCGCGGGAAATCCCGAGATGTAAACCCTACTTATAACATTGTAAATTCGAATTCGGTTTGGTAATCGAAAAATTATTTTTTTAGTTTTTATGAAAAACTTTTTGAATTCCCAAAATGAGTGGAAATTCCCACATCGCACAGTGCAACAAAAATTTTGTCGAAGGGTCATGTATAGCATTTTCTGATGCATTTCTAAACTCGAAAACAAATTTATGGTAATTTTTTGGGACAGAAAAAAAGTATAACATTTTAAAGGAGTTACTTCAGGCCCTAAGTATGTTTGTACTAAATCCGTTTCACAACATTTTAAGCTGTTTGAGCCATGTCCGTCCGTCTGTCTGGCTGGCTGATGTACACGATAACTCTCGAAAGGAACTACGGAATCAATTAAAACTTTTCACATTTTCACAATATTTTTCCCAAACTTAGTTTAAGTTCGAAGATGGACGAAATTACCACGCCCCTTGTGCTAGCTCCGGCATAAATGACCCACATTCCTATGTTTAATTAAAACTAATGTAACTTTCACACGGATATTCGGAATTAGTTATATTTCGGTATATGATAAACTTTTTATAAGCACTTTAATTATACAAGATATGGCGGATTTTCCAATGCCTCTTCTAGTAAAGGGTGATTTTTTAAGAGCTTGATAACTTTTTTTAAAAAAAAAAGCATAAAATTTGCAAAATCTCATCGGTTCTTTATTTGAAACGTTAGATTGGTCCATGACATTTACTTTTTGAAGATAATTTCATTTAAATGTTTACTTTTTGAAGATAATTTCATTTAAATGTTGACCGCGGCTGCGTCTTAGGTGGTCCATTCGGAAAGTCCAATTTTGGGCAACTTTTTCGAGCATTTCGGCCGGAATAGCCCGAATTTCTTCGGAAATGTTGTCTTCCAAAGCTGGAATAGTTGCTGGCTTATTTCTGTAGACTTTAGACTTGACGTAGCCCCACAAAAAATAGTCTAAAGGCGTCAAATCGCATGATCTTGGTGGCCAACTTACCGGTCCATTTCTTGAGATGAATTGTTCTCCGAAGTTTTCCCTCAAAATGGCCATAGAATCGCGAGCTGTGTGGTATGTAGCGCCATCTTGTTGAAACCACATGTCAACCAAGTTCAGTTCTTCCATTTTGGGCAAAAAAAAGTTGGATATCATCTCACGGTAGCGCTCACCATTCACAGTTACGTTACGATTCGCATCATCTTTGAAGAAGTACGGTCCAATGATGCCACCAGCCCATAAACCGCACCAAACTGTGACTTTTTCTGGATGCATTGGTAGCTCTTGCAATGCTTCTGGCTGATATTCACTCCAAAATCGACAATTCTGCCTATTTACGTACCCATTGAGCCAAAAATGAGCTTCGTCGCTGAACACAATATCTTTCTTCCTGAACTTTCTTAACAGAGCACGCATTTTGATAATAAAATTCAATGATTTGCAAGCGTTGCTCGTTAGTAAGTCTATTCATGATGAAATGTCAAAGCATACTGAGCATCTTTCTCTTTGACACCATGTCTGAAATCCCACGTGATCTGTCAAATACTAATGCATGAAAATCCTAACCTCAAAAAAATCACTCTTTATATCCAACACATAACACCCTAACCTTTCTAAATTTAAAATTGTTATAACTTATGTACGGATGATCGGAATGCTCTGAAATTTGACCTTCGGCAATATTTTTATACACCTTGAATTCACCTTCAATATGGACGAAAGACACCATAAATATTTGTACTCTCATTGTGGAAAATATCAGTCCGATAATGGAACTAATAATGGCTACAAATATGTAATTGACAATGTAATTTCAAATAGAAACAGTGGTTTAGGAACAGTCTTCAAAAATTTGGAAAAAAATTAATCGTAAAAAATAGAAAAGAAATCGGAAAGAAATATTTTGTTAATCTTGTGATTCGGAAGCAGTGATAATTGGGATCTTCACCAATGAATTTAACATGGAGTTGTCATAGGAGGAATGTTGTTTATTTTGAAAGACTTAAAAGTTATTTTAAAGTGTTGCAAAGGAACCACCTTGTCACTAGTTTCCATTTCTGCTGTAAGAAAGCCAGGAAAAGGGAAAAAGAATGGGTTTTACGAAATTCGTACTTTTAGGGGGTAAAATGGGACAAAAAGGGATAAACATGGAACCTTTGTCCTGACTAAACGACATTAGCTAGAAACATGCAATTCAGTGTGTCCCTTGCAATGACCATGCAGAATTTGTACTGTTAAGGGAGGAAATAGACAAAAAGGGATAAAAATGGTACCAAATTAAGAATTGCAGCTAGAATTGTGAAAATCGGTGTTTACATTTCTCTGAGAACGTAGACTTGCAGTATAAATGGATTTTTCGAAATTTGTACTTATAAGTGGTGGGCGGGACATAAAGGGATAAAAATGGTACCAACTAAATTATTGCAGCTAGAATCGTGAAATTTGGTGTGTAAATTCCTCTGACCATGTAGAAGTTCGTTTAAATTGGATTTTTCAAAATTTGTACTTTTAAGCGTTGCGAGGGACAAAAAGGGATGAAAATGGTACTAATTTAAGTATTGCAGCTGTAGTCGCGATATTTGGTGTGTAAATTCCTTTGACAACGTAGAAGAGCAATCTAAATGATTTTTTTGAAATTTGTACTTATAAGGGTTGAGCGGGACCAAAAGGGATACAAATGGTACCAACTTAGGTATTGCAGCTAGAATCGTGAAATTCGGTATGTAAATTCCTCTGACCATGTAGAAGTGCAATCAAAATGGATTTTTTCTAATTTTTTATAAGGGGTGAGCGGGACAAAAAGGGATCAAAATGGTACCAACTAAAGTATTACAGCTAGAATCGTGAAATTTGGTATGTAAATTCCTATGACCATGTATAAGCGTATTAAAATTGGATCTTTCAAAATTTGTACTTTGAGGGGTTGCGAGGGCCAAAAATGGTACCAACTAAAGTACTAAAGCTATAGTCGTAAGATTTGGTAAACTCCTCCGACAAGGTATACTTGCAACATATATGCTAGAATCGTGAAATTTGGTATATAAATTCATCTGACCAAAAAACCGCCTTCAAAATGGTATTTTTTTCGAAATTTGTTCTTAATGTGAGCGCAACATAAATGGATAACTAAAACTTGGTACCAAATAAAGTACATGTCTTTAGGGGAAGCAAAAACACATATATTTTTCAAAATGTGTATTTTTTGGGAGAGAGGTGCAAAAAGTTTTAAAGTTTTCGGCTGCATCTTGAAACATGAGGTCGAGGATATAAAAGACTCTGCGGTTGTAATTTTTTTGTTCAAAACTGGGTAGAAAATGATAAAAATTATACATACGAAGGGAGTTCAGTTAAAATAGTGCAAGCACATTCCTTTGACTGTATATGAGTGATATCTAATAGGGGGTTTCCAAATTACTATTTATCTATATCCACCAAAAGAAAAATCAAATAAATACTATCCAAAAACAGAGACGGTTAAAACTAATAACAAATAGCTGGCTTTGCGAAGCAGCGGGTACTGCTAGTCATTCATATGACTACCACGTCTAGCTCAAGCCAATTTTTGAATACAGCCCCAAATCCACACCAAACAGTGACTTGTTGTGGATGTATAGCCTTCTCAATTGTCACGTGTGGGTTCTCTGAACCCCATATTTGGCAATTTTGCTTATTGCCATAGCCTCCGAGATGAAAATGAAAATTTCCCACGTACATTTTTTACAGTTTGCGTTGAAGACTCACTACTTTGGAAGTAAGTTTTTTATATTTCCCAATTTTGTACGAGCGTATAAATAAATAAAATAAAATAAATAAAAATAAAAATGAATATTATTCTACCTTTCAAAGTCAAATTATTGAGCTGCCGATCAAATTAACAAATTTAAATGGCCCACCATATACTTGATGGGGTCTCCGATGAATATTTCAAGGTATTGCATACGGAATGTCAAAATGAATATACCCCCATCCTAAGGTGGAGGGTTTAAAAACTAAATTATCCTTAAATTTTGTTATTATTATTTCCGAAGCCCAAAACACATTAAAGTAGTTGATCGTGACTTTAGAGCAAAATGGGTTTGGATATATCGACGAAACCTTTAGCCTAGAAATTCAAAGATTGAGCCACATGGATTGTGTAACAACCACTATTCATTGAATAAATCATGATCTCTCGCCAGACAATTACCCAAAGCCTCCTAGAAGTAGGCTATAAATAGCGATTCATCTAAAAGAACATTTGGAAATACTTTTGAATGACGTTAAAATGAAAGTCCAATTTTTTTAATGTTCGCCAGCACTAACCATTATTTATTATTTCTAATAACTGCTCCTTCCTCCTCCCCCACCCCTTAATGAGTATCCTTTGAATTGTTACAATATATATTTACATTGGACCTGTGTTGAAGATAGTCACATAGGCGTAGGCGTAGGCGTGCACACATGTGTTGCAGGCATTAAGGCTGATGTAATTACAGAAATTCAATTATAATATTTTAATACCAATCGGAACGATTATTAATTAATTTACCTTGCAGAAAATTCATCATTATTAAACAATACACATACACGTCCAAATCACTCAGATGCACACATACACACACAGAGAGAGACAAGCACACAAACTTACCCACACACACACACACCAATTATCCTTTTATCAATAAAAACTGAAGCAATATTCCGTTTAATTACTGGCCACACACACACACACTATGGCATAAACATGGCCACACAAAGGACACTCACACACACTCACAGGCACACAAACGCACGCACACACTTATAATTGCAAAACTGATGATTACGAAATTATGGGGGGCGGCCTAGGAGGCTGACTGTTTTGTTGCCGAAGGCTGGCTGGAGACTAGGAGCTTGTCCTTCTTTGGCTCTGTGTTGATCTCATGAAGGTGAGCACAAAAGAGAGAGGAAAAAAGCAAACAAACAGATAAAAGCGAACACAAAAGAGTGAAGGATATGTTTGCCTGGCGCACAATAATTAAATATTTAACGTCCTGCGGACGCGCATTCATTCGTTCGACGACATGATTTCCATGTTTTCCACGTCTCAGGTGTTTTAATGCAGTAAAAACGCACCACCACAACAATAAGCCTTATGAAAAATAATCATTGTGAACGCACAGACAAACACAAGTATACAAACACACACTCACTCACTCACAGTGAGACATACATACTCTGCTCATATACAACCGTACATATGTATATAAATTATGACGTAAAATTGCTTTTCTTTTTGTAATTACAGTGCTTAACGTGGCCAAATGTCTATGAAATGATTTGAACGAGGGTTATCTTATTATTATTAGACAAAATGTGGAGTCCAGCCTCGGAAGCGCCCCAAGGACCTCGTGGTGAGCAACAGAAAAAAAAGAAAATAAAGGATAAACTAGGAAAAGTCCATCAAAGGATGGGGATGAAATGAGACCCTGTAGAGTATATATATAATCTTGATCGTCATAAAATTCTAAGACCATGTCTGTCCGTCCGTCTGTTGAAAGCAGGCTAGCATCTAAACGAAAGGAGCTAGAACGTCCAAATTTTCCAAGAATACGTCTAATAGTTGTAGATCGGCTTGTTTTGAAAATGGGCGAAATCGGCCCAGAGGGTACAACTTTTCCCTAACAAGGACAGGAAATACCCCTAATAACGCCCAATTTTTTTGGAGTATTTAAACATGATTTTCCAATATACTTGATATTGGTTATACGCCCCCTATAACAACGTGCACCATATAGTGGTTCTTTTTCATAGAGGGTGAACGACAAAAGCTAGATACACAAATTTCGGTGTATACATTCCTCTAGGTGAGTAGAAAGATAATATAAAAGCATTTTTCCAAATTCGTACTTTAAGGGGTAGAATGGGAAAAGAGGGATAAAAATGGTACCAACCAAAAGGCTGCACCTAGAATAATGAAACTCGGTTTATATATTCCTCTGATTGCATAGACAAGTAAACTATGCGGATTTTTCAAAATTCGTACTTTTTGGGGTTAAAATGAAAAAGGGGATAAAAATAGTACCAATCAAATGGTCGCAGCTTGAATCACGGAATTCAGTGTGTACATTCCTCTAAGTGAGTAGAAAGATAATATAAAAACATTTTTCCAAATTCGTACTTTTAAGGGGTAAATGGGAATAGAGGGATAAAAATGGTACCAAGCAAACGGCCGCACCTAGAATAATGAAACTCGGTTTATATATTCCTCTGATTGCATAGACACGTAAAATAAAGGGATTTTTCGAAATTCGTACTTTTAGGGAGTAAAATGGAAAAAGGGGATACAAATTGTACCACCCAAATGGTCGCAGCTGGAATTACGAAATTCGGTGTGTACATTCCTCTAAGTGTGTAGAAAGATAAAAAGCATTTTTCCAAATTCGTACTTTTAAGGGGTAGAATGGGAAAAGAGGGATAAAAATGGTACCAACCAAAAGACTGAACCTAGGGGATAAAAATTGTACCACCCAAATGGTCGCAGCTGGAGTCACGAAATTCGGTGTGTACATTGCTCTAAGTGAGTAGAAAGATAATATAAAAGCATTTTTCCAAATTCGTACTTTAAGGGGTAGAATGGGAAAAGAGGGATAAAAATGGTACCAACCAAAAGGCTGAACCTAGAATAATGCAATTAGGTAAAATAAAAGGATTTTTCGAAATTCGAACTTTTTGGGGTAAAAATGGAAAAGGGAATAAAAGTTGTACCAACCAAATTACCGCAGCTAAAGCCATGGAATTCGGCGTATACATTCCTCAAACTGCGTAGACACGAAGAATAAAATATTTTTCCAAATTCCTACTTTCAAGGGATACAATGGGATCAGAGGAATACAAATGGTACCAACAAAACGGCTACAGCTAGAATGATGAAATTCGGTGTGTCCCTCTAATTGTGTAGACAAGTAAAATAAACAGGCTTTAGAAAGTCGTACTCTTAATGGGGTAAAATGGGAAAAAGTGGATAAAAATGATACCAACCAAATGGCACAAACACGCAAAATGAAAAGATTTCGTTTTCACTTTTTTCGTACTTTTTTACTTTAAGGCAAACAATTGGTTGAATCATAAAGTTAGGTTACCTTGTACTGTGTAGGATGGAAATACAAGCAGCTGTAGTCCCCACATATATCAATATTTATATTTATTTAAGCTTTTTTGAAGTGACTTGGACTATAATTTCTATTCACATATGGGCATCTTACAGTGGCCAAAAACAAGAAAGAAACTGAAAAAGTCGATCAGCCTTTTTAGTGTTTTAAAGCGCTTAAAGAGTACTACATTTTAAAACAAGTAAGGAAAGGCTAAAGTCGGCCGGGGCCGACTATATAATACCCTACACCACTCCCTGTGTATGACCTCGCTTTGATTACTAAACCCAGTTATTTCATGGGAGCAATTTTATGTAGTTCATATAAATTATACAGTTACTATAAATTCATCTTTAGTCATATTTAACGAATATGGTTAATAATGTGGTAATTGATCCAGTTATCCGACAGACAACTACAAATTATACAGTAGTAATACGACCGACATTTCCTGGTCTAAAACATGGGCCTATATATTTATCATTCACGGTAGGTATTCATAGTTGAAAAATATCATTATCTGCAAAATTTGATGAAGATCCGATGTAAGATGTAGTTTCTAGAGCTGTAATAGATCAGAATATGCCCCATTTGGTTTATACCAAAGTATGGACATATGGACATCACCCAAACAATTCTCATTGCAATTCAATTCGGTAAAAAAGTGAATTCGTGAAGGATTTTTGAATCCTGTAAATGTATGTGTTTGACAAAAAATGTTAAATCGGGAAGGACATTTGTATGGGGGTATATTGAAACCTGGAACGATGTAAAGTTATGTAAAGTTTGGCCAAAATTGGTTAAACACTCGGGAGCAATATTTGTATGAGGGCTATATCTAAATCTGAACCGATCTTACCCAATTTCTGCATAGGTGTTTCTTGTTGGATTATAAGATGTTGTGCCAATTTTAAAGAAAAAACGGGTACACTATGTGAATTTTTGAGCGGAAAAAGTCAAATCGGGAGCGACATTTGTTTAGGGGCTATATCTAAATCTGAACCGATCTTACCCAATTTATGCATAGGTTTTTCTAGTTGGATTATAAGATGTTGTGCCAATTTTAAAGAAAATCGAGTACAACATGTGGTTTCTAAAGCGGAAAAAGTGAAATAGGGAGCGACTTTTGTATGGGGGCTATATCTAAATCTGAACCGATCTTAGCCAATTTCTGCATAAGTGTTTCTAGTTGGAATATAAGACCAAATTTGGTACTAAAGGGTGATTTTTTAAGAGCTTGATAACTTTTTTTTTAAAAAAAAACGCATAAAATTTGCAAAATCTCATCGGTTCTTTATTTGAAACGTTAGATTGGTCCATGACATTTACTTTTTGAAGATAATTTCATTTAAATGTTGACCGCGGCTGCGTCTTAGGTGGTCCATCCGCTTAGTCCAATTTTGGCATTTCCACGTTTTTGAGTAACAGAGACCCAATTGGTGCGAACGGCGACGAATCGAAAATTGGTGGTCATCATTAACACTGGCCGATACAGCTGCGATATTTTCTTCAGTTCGCACTCTACGTAAGCGTGTTGGTGGTTTAATGTCCAACAATGTAAATTTGGTGCGAAATTTAGTCACAATAGCCCGAATAGCCGCTTCAGTGGGTCGATTAAACTGACCATAAAATGGAAGCGCGCAATGAACTTTCTTAACAGAGCACGCATTTTGATAATAAAATTCAATAATTTGCAAGCGTTGTTCGTTTGTAAGACGATTCATGATGAAATGTCAAAGCATACTGAGCATCTTTCAATTTGACACCATGTCTGAAATCCACGTGATCTGTCAAATACTAATGCATGAAAATCCTAACCTCAAAAAAATCACTCTTTATAAGTACCAAATTTAAAGATAATCGCTTACAATATGTGGTTTCTAGAGCGGAAAATGTCAAATCGGGAGCGACATTTGTATGGGGGCTATATCTAAATCTGAATCGATCGTTGTTTCTAGTTGGATTATAAGATGTTGTGCCAATTTTAAAGAAAATCAGGTACAATATATGGTTTCTAAAGCGGAAAAAGTGAAATAGGGAGCGACTTTTATATGGGGGCTATATCTAAATCTGAACCGATCTTAGCCAATTTCTGAATAGGTATTTCTAGTTGCATTATAAGATGTTGTACCAAATTTAAAGAAAATCGGGTACAATATGTGGTTTCTAGAGCGGAAAATGTCAAATCGGAAGCGACATTTGTATGGGAGCTATATCTAAATCTGAACCAATTTCCTCCAAATTCAACACCCATGGTCATTGGCCAGAAAAAATAACTTCTGCCAAGTTTCATGACAATCGGACAACAATTGCGACCTGTATAGTGCGAACAAGCTTAGATGGACAGCAGACGGACGGACGGACGGACAGACAGACATCGTTAAATCGACTCAGCTGGTGATTCTAAGCCGATCGGTATACTTAAAGGTGGGTCTAGCTCTATTATTTCTTGGTGTTACAAACATTTGGCGCGAAACTAACTTATAATACCACTTCGTGGACTAGGGTATAAAAAAATATATCGTCAGGATTTAGTACAAAATTATAAAACATTTTACACCGAAAAGGACGCGACAAAAAACAGAAGAACGTTTGAAGGTCTTATAGAAATATACAAAGGTCAGCGATATTTTGAGAACTTTGTTTTTTCATATATACATGTAAATGAAGATCAGAGGATATATTTTGTTCGTAGATTTATGAAATATGAGAATTATCTCTTACATTTTTTTAATTAGGAACAGCAGAAACAGAAAAAGGGAACAAGTTAACTTCAAGTTTCATAATAAAAAATTTGTCGAAATAAGGAAAAAATAAAGTTAAAAGATTTCATTTTCTTGGTAGACCTTTTTTGGGAGATGCCCATATGTAGTATTAACATATTGGTAGCCTTGCCTTATAAGCGTGGTTTGAAATAATAAAAATATAATATTTATTTATAAAATTATTATTTTTCAATATTTGTATTTGTTTTGGTTTGGCTATATTAAAAAAATTATATTTTCCTGTACAATACTGCACATCTACGAAAATCGACAGCCTCTGTGAAATGCAATCAATGGTGGAGGGTAAAGGCAACATAAAAAAATTACGCTGAAAAAACATGATTTTTAGAGGAGTTTTCAGGAGCGTTTAGCTCACAGATGGCTTGACCCAGTGACGAAATATTTTACAAATCATCATTAAACAATCCAATCTTCATTTCGGGGCGGTGACCGCTGCAATTTATTTTCGTGACCCAGCCTAATGTACATACATATATGTCTTCAATTCCTTGTCGGCGAAAATCTGGAAACAAAGCCTATAACTTTTGACAGAATTACATTTTACACCAAATCTACTTCTAAATAATAGATATTTTGCAATCATCTTCCCTCACTGATCTTCTGCCGGATTTTTGGCCAAAAAAAAATAATCCTGGTCTGACAGAAAATCATTTTCCTATTGTATAAGCAACACTAAAGTGTAAGTAAAGGTGAGTCAATTACTAAACAAAGTTTCCTTATCGAATTTAATATAAAGTTGAAATAAGAGTTGATAATTGAATATAGATGAATAAATGAATATACCTTATGTACCATGCAGAGTATAACAGTTCTTAACAAAATTTAAACTTTTTCCAGGTACTTTACCTCCCCAGTTTATCTCACTATCCCTCAAATCCCTGTTCAATGGGTGTGCTGATGTTCAAACATACACATTTTGGGGGGGGGGGATGGCTTACAGCATTTTTTTAATTATTGAATGACATTTAGGAACTTTCTTATGTAATTTTGATTACAAACATTTACAACGTTCAGTGGGGAATGTGTGTGTGTCAATTTCCCCAGTTTTCCCGCCATCACAGTTTTGCATATGACAAGAGACGTTAATTAAGCAGAATAAAAATGTGTTTGATGCCGAAACACGACAACTGGTGACAACAACAGCAGAATGGTTTTAAATTTCCAAGAAGAAGAAGAAGCAGAAGAAAAAGTGGCCAAAAAACAGTTTAAGAAGAACAAGAATTTATTTAATTTAACAAAGTTTCTTTTAGTCAACTTTTTCTGAGTGTGTGTGTGTGCAAATATTGTCGTAATGTAAGGAAATCATGATTTATTCATGACAAATATTATGATTTCTCCTCAGCCAAGTGTTGTTGCCTAAGAAAGTCATACCGACAGACAGACACACACACCCTCAGACACATTGAAAGAAAATGAAATCTGAAAAGAAAACTTGTGTCTTTGGAAAAGTGTTGCCTACTTTTTGGCTGACAATCAATGTAAATTTATGCTTACATTTCTAAATCCTGTAAGTTGCCGGGCTTTTTTCCTGTAGCTTTCATTTCGTGGCTGAATTTCTAGAAAAAACGCGTGTTTTAAATCAAAGTTTTTCCTCATTTTAATGGGGGGATTTTCCGCCTTTAAGTATGACAAATCAGGGAAAAGCACGTAGGAAGGTGGTAAGGAGGTCTTTGCTTAGCATCAATGCACTGTGGCTTCAAAGGCGAAAAATGGAGACAACATATAGTGTGGGCCATTTAAAATTTTCAATTAGAATCGGCTATAAAAGTTTATATTTTCATTTATCATTTTATTTTTTAAGAATCGAACACAACATCATTCATATGGCTGCCTCATCCGAGCAACCTAATTTTTCAGTACAGCCCAAAATCCACACCAAACAGTCACTCGTTGTGGATGCATTGGCTTCTCAATAGTCACGTGTGGAAACGCCATATGCGGCAATTTTGTTTTTTGACATAGCCACCGAGATGAAAATGAGCTTCATGAAGGCTGAACTGAAGGCCGATCTCTTCTCGAAAATTTTCCAAATAAATTTCTTAGTTTGCGTTAAAGACACGCTATTTTAGAAGCACGTTTTTAATATTTCCCAAATTATTTCGAGCGTACAGCATTTTGCAAATGACAAACGTAAACCTGAAAATTAAAATAAAAACAAAAATAAAAATAAAAATAGAAATAAAAATAAAAATAAAAATAAAAATAAAAATAAAAATAAAAATAAAAATAAAAATAAAAATAAAAATAAAAATAAAAATAAAAATAAAAATAAAAATAAAAATAAAAATAAAAATAAAAATAAAAATAAAAATAAAAATAAAAATAAAAATAAAAATAAAAATAAAAATAAAAATAAAAATAAAAATAAAAATAAAAATAAAAATAAAAATAAAAATAAAAATAAAAATAAAAATAAAAATAAAAATAAAAATAAAAATAAAAATAAAAATAAAAATAAAAATAAAAATAAAAATAAAAATAAAAATAAAAATAAAAATAAAAATAAAAATAAAAATAAAAATAAAAATAAAAATAAAAATAAAAATAAAAATAAAAATAAAAATAAAAATAAAAATAAAAATAAAAATAAAAATAAAAATAAAAATAAAAATAAAAATAAAAATAAAAATAAAAATAAAAATAAAAATAAAAATAAAAATAAAAATAAAAATAAAAATAAAAATAAAAATAAAAATAAAAATAAAAATAAAAATAAAAATAAAAATAAAAATAAAAATAAAAATAAAAATAAAAATAAAAATAAAAATAAAAATAAAAATAAAAATAAAAATAAAAATAAAAATAAAAATAAAAATAAAAATAAAAATAAAAATAAAAATAAAAATAAAAATAAAAATAAAAATAAAAATAAAAATAAAAATAAAAATAAAAATAAAAATAAAAATAAAAATAAAAATAAAAATAAAAATAAAAATAAAAATAAAAATAAAAATAAAAATAAAAATAAAAATAAAAATAAAAATAAAAATAAAAATAAAAATAAAAATAAAAATAAAAATAAAAATAAAAATAAAAATAAAAATAAAAATAAAAATAAAAATAAAAATAAAAATAAAAATAAAAATAAAAATAAAAATAAAAATAAAAATAAAAATAAAAATAAAAATAAAAATAAAAATAAAAATAAAAATAAAAATAAAAATAAAAATAAAAATAAAAATAAAAATAAAAATAAAAATAAAAATAAAAATAAAAATAAAAATAAAAATAAAAATAAAAATAAAAATAAAAATAAAAATAAAAATAAAAATAAAAATAAAAATAAAAATAAAAATAAAAATAAAAATAAAAATAAAAATAAAAATAAAAATAAAAATAAAAATAAAAATAAAAAAAAAATAAAAATAAAAATAAAAATAAAAATAAAAAAATAAAAATAAAAATAAAAATTAATGTTATTCTACCTTTCAAAGTCAAAGTAATCGGTAGTTCAAATTTAAAATTTTAAATGGCCCACCCTATAGCAGAGTTCTCAATGGCCACATATCCGTCTGCTTCGTTTTGCAATCACTGTGCAACATTAGATGCCCGCACTAAAACCTGCTCAAAGAAAAACGTTTATTTATAACGTTAAGGCGAACTCTGAAAACTTTTTCAAACATTTGCAACGCCCGAAAAACGACAACATAATTTGGCAATTGTTGGGACGGGGGGCGTCACAAATTGAAACCGGGCTAAAGGAGATATTTGCTAAAGTTGTGATAAAAATTTTCATAATTAAATTTTGCTTTTGACGTCGCTGGCCAACGCCCCCAAAAGAATGCCCCCTCCGCCGCCCTTAATCCAACACCTGCAAGCATGCTTTAATTTGTGCTCGCTTTGAAACTCATCACAAAAGTATGCTACAAACGCCAGATTTTATTATGTCACCTTTTGTGAAAAGTTCTCCCAGAGGTATGCCCGTTTGCCCCTGCCCATCACATTTATCACTTATTCACTTTTGATGTGCTGTCCTGCGAATTTCTCAATACGTTATTGATTGAAGTAACTGCAGCAGGAAGAAACCTCCTTGTTCGTTAAACTATTCGTTTGGTTAAATAAATGTTAGAAAGTTTTGACATTAGCCCACCACCACCACCAACCCCACCAACCCCACCAAGGCTACATGATTTGTGGGCTATTCCCTGGGGCTATGTCCTGCAATGCAATTGTTTTGACATTTCTTTGAATTGAAATTGGTTGGTTGCTCCTTGAGTACAATAGTGCTGGTGGTGGTGGCAACACAAACATGCGTAAATATTGGATGACGAACTTCTTTATACGGTGCGTTGTTGTGAAAGTTCTTCGAATAGTGAGCGAGTTTAAATTTGTGGTTATACCCAAAGTGAATAGGAAATGTAAAGATTATTAGAGAAACAAATGCTAGATCTCTCCCCGCACAAGGAAAAATTACCGAATCACTCCCAAGTCGAGGCATTCCTTCTGAGAAACAAAGGTGTACATTTCTTTCTCTCCATTCTAGATTAGGAACAACAACAACAATTAGTATAAAAGCGATGTTAGGTGCTATGTCTAATAAATCGTTAATAAAGAGAACAAATCATGAATATTTCGGATTGGATTTCCACTCACTGCAGGTCTATTCCCAGTGGTGAGTAACAGGGATGCGAAAGTTGGTACAGTTGAACCATTTTTAGTACAATTCGGACCTTACAAATACAATTATCGTTCCAAGCCAAAAGAGTTGCGTTACTGACTGACTTATCATTGACCAGCCCCCAGACCAAACGGCTGGAGCCAGGGCCATGAATTTTTCAGGGTAGTTCTCAAATATGACGTAGACATCGACTAAGAATTTTACGAAATTCGTACTTTTAGGGGGTAAAATGGGACAAAAAGGGATAAACATCGAACCTTCGTCCTGACCAAACGGCAATAGCTAGAAACATAAAATTCGGTGTGACCATGCAGACGAGCTACAAATGGGATTTTTCGAAATTTGTACTTATAAGGGGTGAGCGGGACAAAAAGGGATAAAAATGGTACCAACTAAAGTATTACAGATAGAATCGTGAAATTTGGTATGTAAATTCCTCTGACCATGTAAAGGGTGATTTTTTAAGAGCTTGATAACTTTTTTTTTAAAAAAACGCATAAAATTTGCAAAATCTCATCGGTTCTTTATTTGAAACGTTAGATTGGTCCATGACATTTACTTTTTGAAGATAATTTCATTTAAATGTTGACCGCGGCTGCGTCTTAGGTGGTCCATTCGGAAAGTCCAATTTTGGGCAACTTTTTCGAGCATTTCGGCCGGAATAGCCCGAATTTCTTCGGAAATGTTGTCTTCCAAAGCTGGAATAGTTGCTGGCTTATTTCTGTAGACTTTAGACTTGACGTAGCCCCACAAAAAATAGTCTAAAGGCGTCAAATCGCATGATCTTGGTGGCCAACTTACCGGTCCATTTCTTGAGATGAATTGTTCTCCGAAGTTTTCCCTCAAAATGGCCATAGAATCGCGAGCTGTGTGGCATGTAGCGCCATCTTGTTGAAACCACATGTCAACCAAGTTCAGTTCTTCCATTTTTGGCAACAAAAAGTTTGTTAGCATCGAACGATAGCGATCGCCATTCACCGTAACGTTGCGTCCAACAGCATCTTTGAAAAAATACGGTCCAATGATTCCACCAGCGTACAAACCACACCAAACAGTGCATTTTTCGGGATGCATGGGCAGTTCTTGAACGGCTTCTGGTTGCTCTTCACTCCAAATGCGGCAATTTTGTTTATTTACGTAGCCATTCAACCAGAAATGAGCCTCATCGCTGAACAAAATTTGTCGATGAAAAATTTCGAACCGAACACTGATTTTGGTAATAAAATTCAATGATTTGCAAGCGTTGCTCGTTAGTAAGTCTATTCATGATGAAATGTCAAAGCATACTGAGCATCTTTCTCTTTGACACCATGTCTGAAATGCCACGTGATCTGTCAAATACTAATGCATGAAAATCCTAACCTCAAAAAAATCACTCTTTATAAGCGCATTAAAATTGGATTTTTTAAAATTTGTACTTATAAGGGTGAGCGGGGCAAAAAAGGGATAAAAATGGTACCAACTAAAGTATTGTAGCTATAGTCGTAAAATTTGGTGTGTAAATACCTCCGACCACGTAGACGTGCAACACAAATGATTTTTTCGAAATTTGTACATTTAAGGGTTGATCGGGACAAAAAGAGATAAAAATGGTGACAACTACAGTATTACAGCTAGAATCATGAAATTTGGTATGTAAATTCTTTTGACCATGTAGGAGCGCATTAAAATTGGATTATTCAAAATTTGTACTGTTTAGGATGTGCGCGGGACAAAAAGGTATAAAAATGGTACCAATTTAAGTATTGCAGCTGTAGTAGTTAAATTTGGCTTGAAAATTCCTCTGACAACGTAGACTTGCAACATAAATGGATTTTTGGAAATTTGTACTTATAAGGGTGAGCGGGACAAAAAGGTACCAACTAAAGTATTGCAGATAGAATCGTGAAATTCTGCGTGTACACTCCTCCGACCACGAACGGGACAAAAAGGTTGAACGGGACCATTTGGTTGGTACCATGTTTACCCCCTTGACGCAATTAGAATTTCATCATTCTAGGTGTAGTCGTTTAGTTGGTACCACATTTATCCCTCCGTACCCACTGTATCCCTTGAAAGTACGAATTTGGAAAAAACCTTTTATTTTTCATGTCTACGTAGTCAAAGGAATGTATACTCCGAATTTCATGACTCTAGCTGCGGTCATTTGATTGGTACTATTTTTATCCCCTTTTTCCATTTTAACCCCAAAAAGTACGAATTTTGAAAAATCTTTGTATTTTACGTGTCTATGCAATCATATGTATATATCGAATTTCATTATTCTAGGTACAGTCGTTTAGTTGGTAACATTTTTATCCCTCTATTCCCATTTTACCCCTTAAAAGTACGAATTTGGAAAAAATACTTTTATATTATGGGTATTTTTAGTCCTTGTGAGGGAAAATTGGTTCCCTTTGGGCCGATTTCACCCCGTTTCAATCCCAACCGATCTACGACTATAACACACATTTATGGAAAATTTGAACGTTCTAGCTCCTTTCGTTTAGATGGTAGCTTGCTTTTAACAGACGGACAGATGACGGGCGGACGGACATGGCTAGGTCGTCTTAGAATTTTTTGACGATCAAGAATATACCTACTTTATAGGGTCTCAGGTCGATATTTCAAGGTGTTACAAACGGAATGACAAAGTTAGTATACCCCCATCCTGGAGGTGGAGGGTATACAAATATTTAAGCGCAGCTATTTGAAAATGTAATACATTAAAAACCAGATTTTCTCCCGATTTTCACTATAACTCTTCTACATATAACTTCTTTTCTACAAATTCTCGTCAAATCCCGCTTTTATGAATTCATATATCCCGCTTTTTGGCCAAATAGAGATGGTCATGTTATCAATGACTCGTCAGCACTGATATCACTCTTGATATCAGTGTGATATCAGTGCTAATCTGGCTTAGAAGGTCTCTGGGATTTTTTTTATATTGACGCCATACTGAGCGAATTATCTTCATAATATTTATGATTGTGTCATAAAGAAACTTCATTAATGTTATGAAAAAGTTTCATAAATACTAATAATTTATACTGAAGTTTCCAATATAAACAAAAAAGCAAAAAAAAAGGCAGGGAACATACTTATGTCAGAGTTAACAGAGTACAAATGAGAATTGCTAGCATTAAGTTGCTAGTTGTACGTTATGAACCATTTCATAAAACCTTTATATTTGGCCAATGAGCCGTCAGCACTGATATCAATACACGTTTCTCCTACTCTGACTTAGAAGGTCTCTGATACGTTTTTTTTTTATTATATTGAGGGCAGATTTGTCTAGATATATGACATGTTTTTAAACAAGAAATTAGCTCGGTCTAGGTAGTGTATGAAGGTACCATTTTTAATAACGTGGGTACTCAAAGTAGATCCCATCCTCATAACTCGTCTGCTCAATCGTTCTCATAAAAGTCTTTGGAAAGTCCAGGAATCTATATTATAGTGTCGGACAGCTCAGTCTGGACAGCTCATCAATGATGTCCAGACACATCTTCCTGTGCGACCCGTTCTGGCTTAAGACGAAAGTTTAGTGCATGCATCCTTAAATGCGACAACTTCTACCTGAAAGACGTTGCAACTGTCAAGAAGCGAAGGAATAAACATGCTGGGCCTGACACCGGAACAGACTCCATAATCCATTTTGGAGCTTCAGTCTCATATTCGGCAATAGGGTATCCCCTTTCGCACTTCATCCTTGAAGGTTTTGCGAATGCCATCTTAAGAGTGCTTAGTGCGGATGGTGATCGATGTGTGTGAGGAAAATTTTGTCCGTTTCTGTTCTGTTTCTCCAAGATACGGCGGTGGCAACAACAATTTAAACGCAGAAAAATCAGTGATTCACACATACACAACAGATTGTTTATTAATACATGAATTTCGGAAAAATAAATAAAAAATAAAATAGAAAAATAAATATTTCAAGTTCCAAAATCAAACAAAACAACACCGATTATCGTAGACATCTGCACGAATACGGAGATCCACATGATTTCATTTGACAAAGTCGCTATTAAACGCAATGTAGGCCTTGATATCTACCTTCCAGTCACTGTTGGTGGCCACCTTCAACTGCAGTATGTACTCACCATTTGGAAAGGGAAAAAATGAGACCGAATTTTCGCTGAGAATTAAATCGCTGACAATAGTGTCATGCTGGAAAAAAATAATCGTTAATGTTATGCGAATAAAAGTGCTGCTAGGAATACGCTTACGCACCCCATACGGGCAGGTGTGATTCAAATTGGAAGCCTTGCGGACAGCAGCATAAATCGCTTTGAGAAAGGGATTTTGCTGGCGAGATTTCAGGAACTTGCAAAAATCAAGTGTATGATTGAAGAGAAATGGCTGATAGCCGCCGACCTTCCTATGAACTGATAGATTTACCTGACAAAAAACAAAAAAGGTCAACTCTTATAAAATATCTGATTCGACAAACTTACCGTGATATTCGTTACCGGTACTTTCCACATCTTTGCATATATATTCAGGGAGATAATACCTCGGCCCACCACGTTTAGGTCACATCGTTGGAATGTGACAAAATCCGGATCGAATGCATTACATTTCAAGTTCGTAAAACGAATGGTAGTGGCAATCGGGCTTACGAATGTAGAGAAAAGTAGAAACGTCCAAATGGTCTTCATTTCGTCGACTGATATTGGCTATTGAATATTAGATTTTCGATTTAGTTTATTTTCACTAAGGCCAAAGGTCATTTCACCAAAAAATAACTCACATTTAATGGCAATCAATTAAATCTTTTAATAATTATTTTAAAAGTCAGTAAACATATTAAAACACATTTGGGGGTGTTTCGACGAGTGACGTAGTCTTCTTGCCATAAATATCAGCGGTGTTTTGTTGTTGTTGGTATCATTTTGTGTGGCCTGTAGCTGTGTCCGATATTAAACTTTAACAAATATTTATAGCAATGTGGGATTCGCAGGTTAGGTTATATACATGGTTTTCCAACAAGAGGTGTTATTTTGAATCACCCGGTATTTCGGTAGCTTTCACTTTTGAAGCTTTTATTCTTTGGCATTTGACAAGTAGAAACTACGTCATTACTAACAAGTAAGGAAAGGCTAAAGTCGGGCGGGGCCGACCATATAATACCCTACACCACTTCCTGCGTATGTCCCTCGCTTTGATTACTAAACCCAGTTATTTCGTAGGAGCAATTTTATGTAGTTCATATAAATTATACAGTTAATATAAATTCATCTTTAGTCATATTTAACGTATATGGTTAATAATGTGATAATTGATCCAATTATCCGACAGAAAAATACAAATTATACAGTAGTAATGGGATGAATCGGACCGACATTTCAAAAGTGGCCTTTTGGGCCTATATTTCTCATTCACGGTAGGTATTCCTAGTTGAAAAATATAATGATCTGTAAAATTTCATGAAGATCCGAAGATCAGATAGATGTAGTTTCTAGAGCTGCAATAGAGCAGAATCGGGCCCCATTTCGGTTATACCTAAGTATGGACATATGGAAATCTCCCAAGCAAGTAAGGAAGGGCTAAAAACGGACTATCTATCTCATTACAAATCAATTCAGTAAAATAGTGAAATCGAGAAGGATTTTTGCATCCTGTAAATGTATGTGTTTGACAAAAAATGTTAAATCGGAAAGGACATTTGTATGGGGGTATATTGAAACCTGGAACGGTGTGACCCGCTTTCACCATGTATGTTTATTGGTGAAATATAATATGTAAAGTTTGCCCAAAATCGGTTAAACATTCGCGAGCTACATTTGTATGAGGGATATATCTAAATCTGAACCGATCTTACCCACTTTCACCATAGGTGTTTCTAGTTCGATTATAAAATGTTGTGTCAATTTTAAAGAAAAACGGGTACAATATGTGATTTATAAAGCGGAAAAAGTGAAATCGGGAGCGACATTTGTATGGGGGCTATATCTAAATCTGAACCGATCTTACCAAATTTCTGCATAGGTGTTTCTAGTTGCATTATAAGAAGTTGTACCAAAATTTAAAGAAAATCGGGTGCAAGATGTGGTTTCTAGAGCGGAAAATGTCAAATCGGGACCAATATTTGTATGGGGACTGTATCTAAATCTGAACCGATCTTACCCACTTTCACCATAGGTGTTTTAAGTTGGATTATAAGATGTTGTGCCAATTTTAAAGAAAAACGGGTACAATATGTGGTTCCTAAAGTGGAAAAAGTGAAATAGAAGCGACATTTGTATAGGGGCTATATCTAAATCTGAACCGATCTTACCAAATTTCTGCATAGGTGTTTCTAGTTGCATTATAAGATGTTGTACTAAATTTAAAGAAAATCGGGTGCAAGATGTGGTTTCTAGAGCGGAAATTTTCAAATCGGGAGCGACATTTGTATGGGGACTGTATCTAAATCTGAACCGATCTTACCAAATTTCTGCATAGGTGTTTCTAGTTGCATTATAAGATGTTGTACCAAATTTAAAGAAATTCTGGTGCAAGATGTGGTTTCTAGAGCGGAAAAAGTGAAATCGGGAGCGACATTTGTATGGGGGCTATATCTAAATCTGAACCGATCTTACCCACTTTCAATATAGGTGTTTCTAGTTGGATTATAAGATGTTGTGCCAAATTTAAAGAAAATCGGGTACAAGATGTGGTTTCTAGAGCGGAAAAAGTGAAATAGGGAGAGACATTTGTATGGGGGCTATATCTAAATCTGAACAAATCTTACCCACTTTCAATATAGGTGTTTCTAGTTGGATTATAAGATGTTGTGCTAAATTTAAAGAAAATCGGGTACAAGATGTGGTTTCTAGAGTGGAAAAAGTGAAATCGGGAGCCACATTTGTATGGGGGCTCTATCTAAATCTGAACCGATTTCCTCCAAATTCAATACCGATGGTCCCTGGCCAGAAAAAATAACTTCTGCCAAGTTTCATGACAATCGGACAACAATCGCGACCTGTAGAGTGCGAACAAGCTCGTTAAATCGACTCAGCTGGTGATTCTAAGCCGATCGGTATACTTAAATATGGGTCTAGCTCGATTATTTCTTGGTGTTACAAATATTTGGCGCGAAACTAACTTATAATACCCTAAATGGAACGATACACGCTTCAACATCTCATTGAAATTATTAAAATTCATGAATGAAAATGATCCGGAATTCCATTGAAAAATCATAAAAAACCGTTGAGGCCCATTTCCACCTCGGTGGCTACGTCAACATGCAAAATTGTCGCATCTGGGGCTCGGAAAACCCAAGAGTTATTGTTGAGAAACCTCTCCATCCTCATCGTGTGACTGTTTGGTGAGGTTTATGGTCCGGCGGGGTCATTGGACCCTACATTACATTTTCGAAAATGAGGTTGGATCAACAGTTACGGTGAATGGATTGCGCGCTATCGAGATTTTTTATGGTCGGAGTTGGATGGTATTGGTCTGGACAACGTTTACTTTCAACAAGACGGCGTTGCGTGCCACACAAGCAACGAAACCATTGCTCTTTTACGGGAAAAGTTTCCAGACCGTGTTATCTCTCGAAGAGGTGATCACAATAGGCCACAGAGATCCTGTGATTTAACACCTTGCGACTTCTTCCTTTGGGGCCACGTGAAATATAAGGTCTACCCCAACAGCCCAGCGTCGATTCAAGACCTCAAAGATAGAATTCGTGAGGCTATCGTGGACTTAGGGCAGCCACTTTGCGATTTGGTTATGGAAAATTTCATGCAAAGGATATGGTCCTGTAAGCGTGGTCGTGGTGACCATTTGGCTGATGTTGTTCTTCATTATAAACGGCATACCTTCCTCTTTATTATGAAATAAACATCCGATCATTTATCTCAAAAAATGGCATTTTTCTTTGAATACCAAAATAACACCTCTTGTTGGAAAGCGCTGTAGAATTAGAGCAGTAGCTAAAACCGGGGTGGTTGAAGGTGTTTCATACACTTAAGCCATCAAGTCACTCAAGCTGCTCTTTCAGTCTCTATGATCTAACCGCATAACATCTACGTTAGTAGGCCGGTGTATTGATGAGCTGTCCAGACTGAGCTGTCTCCCTGTAGTCACTCCCATAAAATTCTCTGAACATGGTCGATTTTATGGGAACGAACGAGCAGACGAGTTGGCAAGGATGGGATCTACTTTGAGTATCCTCCCAATACCTATAGGATCTGTTAAAATTGATATCTTCATGCACTACCTAGACCGAGCTAATATCTTGTAGAAAAAAACGTAGACACATGTCAGATATCCAGACAAACCTGGTCTTAATATAACAAAAAATGTACCAGAGACCTTTTAAGCCAGAGTAGAAGAAACGTATAAAGAGTGATCGCAGCAGAGATACAAGCCGACCGATTTTAAAGCGACAAGCCGTGTCGCCGCATGTTTCTGCAAAAGCCGTGCCGCTGCTGATTTCATCGGCTCATATCAACTTCAACAAAGCCACAGAGATTTCTAACTCCGTCAAATCTTACTACCAAAATCGACAACTCACTCAAAATAACAGAAGAAAATATAAATGTCGACGTAGACAACCTACTACTGTGAAATATATGGATCTTGCATAGAATTTGGTATCCCACTATATGCATGACTAGCAGTACCCGCTGCTTCGCACGCGAAAAATCCAGTTATTTGTTAATTTTATCCGTCTCTGTTTTTGGATAGTATTTATTTAATTTTCTTTTGGTGGATATGGATAAATCTAAAATACTAATTTGGAAACCTCCTATTAGCTAGCACTCACACACAGTCAAAGGAATGTACTTGTCGACATGCACTATTTTGGCCGAACTACTTCGTATGTATAAATTTTATAATTTTCTACCAAGTTTTGAACAAAATATTACAACTATTTATATCCTCGATCTCATGTTTCTAGATTCAGCCAGCCAGTTTTTAACTTTTTGCAACTCTTTCCCAAAAAGTACAAATTTTGAAAAATCGCTATAGGTAACAGGCGTGTTTGCTTCCCCTAAAAATATGTACTTTATTTGGTAACACATTTATTTCTTGTCGGGACGTATCGTTGTATTATGAACAAATTTTGAAATATCCATTTATGTTCCGCG
Source organism: Polietes domitor (assembly GCA_947397865.1). Taxonomy (NCBI): domain Eukaryota; kingdom Metazoa; phylum Arthropoda; class Insecta; order Diptera; family Muscidae; genus Polietes; species Polietes domitor. The sequence continues at coordinate 177,761,319 of OX377619.1, forward strand.
TTTACGTAATTAAAGGACTGTACACAATTTTTATCCCTTTTCGTCCCGCGCATCCCTTAAAAGTACAAATTTCGAAAAGTCAAATTTTACTGCGCATACTAAATCAAGAAATCCATTTCTGTTGCAAGGCTACGTTGTCAGAGGAATTTACACTCCAAATTTTACGACTATAGCTGCAATACTTTAGTTGGTACCATTTTTATTCCTTTTTGTCCCGTCCACCTCCTTTAAGAACAAATTTCAAAAAATATATCCATTTAGATTGCGCTTCTACGTTGTCAGGGAATTTGCACTCCAAATTTCGCAACTCTAAATGCACTATTTTAGTTGGTACAATTTTTATCCCGCTCACCGTTTATAAGTACAAATTTCGAAAAATTCTTTTAGATTAGCGCTTCTAAATTGTCAATACTTCAGTTGGAACTACTTTTATCCGTTGCCAGAGGAATTTACACTCCAAATTTCACGATTGTAGCTACAATACTTTGGTTGGTACAATTTGTATCCCTTTTTGTCCCACAACCTCTAATAAGTAAAAATTTCGAAAAATCCATTTAGATTTGCGCTACTACGTTGTCAGTGGATACCAAATTTCATGACTATAGCTGCAATACTTTAATTGTATCCCTTTTTACCCCGCTCACCCCTTGAAAGTAAAAATTTCGAAAAATCCAATTTTACTTCGCTTTTATATGGTCAGAGGAATTTACATACCAAATTTCACGACTATAGCTGCAATACTTTAATTGGTACAACTTGTATCCCTTTTTACCCCGCGCACCCCTTGAAAGTACAAATTTCGAAATATCCAATTTTACTTCGCTTTTATATGGTCAGATGAATTTGCATACCAAATTTCACGATTTTAGGTGTTATACTTTAGTAGGTACCATTTGTATCCCTTTTTGTCCCGCACGCCCCTTAAAAGTACAAATTTCGAAATATCCAATTTTACTTCGCTTTTATATGGTCAGAGGAATTAACATACCAAATTTCACTAATCTAGGTGTAATACTTTAGTTGGTACCATTTTTATCCCGCTGGCCCTTTAAAGTACAAATTTCGAAAAATCCAATTTTACTTCGCTTTTATATGGTCAGAGGAATTTACATACCAAATTTCACGATTCTAGGTGTAATACTTTAGTTAGTACCATTTTTATCCCTTTTTGTCACGCTCGCCCCTTAAAAGTACAAATTTCGAAAAATTGAATTTTACTTCGCTTTTATATGGTCAGAGGAATTTACATACCAAGTTTCACGATTCTAGGTGTAATACTTTAGTTGGTACCATTTGCATCCCTTTTTGTCCCGCACGCCCGTTAAAAGTACAAATTTCGAAATATCCAATTTTACTTCGCTTTTATGTGGTCAGAGGAATTTACATAGCAAATTTCACTATTCTAGCTGTAATACTTCAGTTGGTACCATTTTTATCCCTTTTTGTCCCGCTCACCACTTATAAGTAACAATTTCGAAAAATCAATTTATATTGCAAGTCTACGTTGTCAGAGAAATGTAAATACCGATTTTCACGATTCTAGCTGCAATTCTTAAATTGGTACCACTTTTATCCCTTTTTGTCTCTTTCCTCCCTTAAAAGTACAAATTTCGAAAAATCTCTATTTGTAGCTCGTCTGCATGGTCATTGCAAGGAACACACCGAATTTCATGTTTCTAGCTACTACAGGTTCGATGTTTATCCCTTTTTGTCCCATTTTACCCTCTCTAAAAGTACAAATTTCGTAAAACCCTTTCTTAATCGACGTCTACGTCATATTTGGGAACTACCCTGAACATTTCATGGCTCTGGCTTCAGTCGTTTGGTCTGGGTGCTGGTCAATGATAAGTAAGTCAGTCAGTAACGCAACTCTTTTATATATAGGGTCCGCCAAATAACTTTTTTTTTGAAAATGCTATAAAAAACTACTGAATATGTTCTCAAATTACTTTTTTTATTTGAAAGTACAATCCTTCCGGTTAATAATGGAAAATAATTTCATTCAAATGGCTGCTGAGGGCACCCCACAAATAATAGTCCAACGGTTGAATAGTTGAAAAAAAAACGTTAGATGGCGGAACCTATATATATATATTGTATTTTGATTTGAATATAAGTCAATTCCAGTATGCATGGCCATGTGTTGCTATAAAAAACAATAAACAGCAGCTACTTTTGCTTCTTTAGTGTGTCAAAGTACCCTTTACCCTTCTTTGAAAGGGTTATGATATTCACGAAGTCTGGTCAAATATGCCTAAGTAATAATCAGTACTTTTTATAGCCGATTCTAATTTAAAGTTTTAAATATATATTTATATACTCTGCTCCGATTCGTATGTGATGGCTTAGAAACTGTAGCACTTAGATCTATTTTTTACATTACGTTACGGCTGAAAAGATTCTCCACAACTTTATATAGGGTGATTCATTGTGAGTTTTGATTTTCAATAGGCTTTTTTGACTCATAACAAACGGCTTTGCCATTTTTGTTCAGTATCGTTTGGCAAGTCATCATGGAAAGACTCACACGACAACAGCGTCTCCAAAATGTTCAGCTATATTCCGCAAAACAGCGAAGAGAATGGATCACCTGTAGCTGAGACTGTACGCGAGACCGTGGATAATTTGTCCCTTGAATGCACTTTAAATAAATTTGTATTCTTGTCTTATAATAACATTTGAATGTTTTTAATTTTTACTTATTTTTAATTGTTTACTTATTTTTATTTTTTTACTTTTTTAAATACACTATGCGTAAAAAATGTTTCTAAAAAATATTTGTGTGTGCATTATTCTAATATTTTATTAATATTATTATTAAGATTTAATATTATTAAATTAAGATTTTTGGGAATAATAAAATTAAAAAGCGTATTTTTTATTTTTTCCAGACTTTTAAGAAATAAGATTTGGACCGGTCGAAGTTCTTAACGCTTTTTTACTTTTTTAAATGCTCTGTTTGCAAAAATAAAAGAAAGAATATTTTCTGTGTGCAAAGTCAACCCACAAACAATTTTTAATTTTTTATTTTGTTTTATTTTTTTAATTTTTTATTTTTTAATAAAATTTTTTATTTTGTTTTTAATTTTTTATTTTAAATACACTTATACGTAAAAAATATTTCTGGCATCTAAAAAAATATTTTCTGTGTACATTTTTTATTTTTTTTATTTTTTCTTTCTTTTATTTTTTTAATAAAGGGTGATTTTTTAAGAGCTTGATAACTTTTTTTTAAAAAAAAAACGCATAAAATTTGCAAAATCTCATCGGTTCTTTATTTGAAACGTTAGATTGGTCCATGACATTTACTTTTTGAAGATAATTTCATTTAAATGTTGACGGCGGCTGCGTCTTAGGTGGTCCATCCGCTTAGTCCAATTTTGGCATTTCCACGTTTTTGAGTAACAGAGACCCAATTGGTGCGAACGGCGACGAATCGAAAATTGGTGGTCATCATTAACACTGGTCGATACAGCTGCGATATTTTCTTCAGTTCGCACTCTACGTAAGCGTGTTGGTGGTTTAATGTCCAACAATGTAAATTTGGTGCGAAATTTAGTCACAATAGCCCGAATAGCCGCTTCAGTGGGTCGATTAAACTGACCATAAAATGGAAGCGCGCAATGAACTTTCTTAACAGAGCACGCATTTTGATAATAAAATTCAATAATTTGCAAGCGTTGTTCGTTTGTAAGACGATTCATGATGAAATGTCAAAGCATACTGAGCATCTTTCTCTTTGACACCATGTCTGAAATCCCACGTGATCTGTCAAATACTAATGCATGAAAATCCTAACCTCAAAAAAATCACTCTATAGTTACTTTTTTAAATGCTCTGTGTACAAAAATAAAAGAAAGACTATTTTTTGTGTGGAAAGTCAACCCACAAACAATTTTTAATTTTTTATTTTGTTTTATTTTTGTTAATTTTATATTTTTAATAAAATCTTTTATTTTGTTTTTCATTTTTTATTTTAAATACACTTATACGTAAAAAATATTTCTAGCATCTAAAAATTATTTTCTGTGTATTTTTTATTTTTTATATATTTTTTTATTTTTTCTTTCTTTTATTTTTTTTAATATTTTTTGGCCCGGTCGAAGTACTTAACGCCTTTTTACTTTTTTAAATACTCTATGTGAAAAAAATTGTTTCTGGCATCTAAAAAATATTCTTGTGTGCAAAGTCAACTCACAAATATTTGAACATTTTTTTATTATTTTTTTATTTTATTTATTAAAAATATTTTTTTTTTCATTTTTTAATTAAATATTTTCAAATTTTTTATTTTGTTTTTAATTTATTTTATTTTTATTTATTTTTTTTTTGAAATACATTATGCGTAAAAAATTGTGTCTGGCATCTAAAAATATTTTTTGAGTGCATTGTTCTACATAGTTAACCCAACATTTTCGTTTATTTTATATATATATATTTTTTTATTTTTTTTAAATTTTTTATTATTTTTTTTAATTTTTTTTATTTTCTAATTTTTTATTAAGTTTCAAAGTTGCGTCGAAGATACATTTATTGTTTTTACTATACTCTTGGGAATATCAAAATTTAAAAGCATCTAAAAATATTTTTTGTGTGCATTGTTCTACATAGTCAACCCAACATTTTCATTTATTTTTTATATGTTTAAATTTTTTAAAATTTTTTATTATTTTTTTTTTTTAATTTTTTTTTTATTTTCTAATTTTTTATTAAGTTTCCAATTTTCGTCGAAGATACATTTATTGTTTTTACTATACTTTTGGGAATATCAAAATTTAAAAACGTATTTGTCTTAATTTTCTTCCAGACTTTTAATTTTAAATTTTTTTAAATTTAATTTTTTTTTAATTTAATTTTTAAAAAATATATTTTCTATATTTTTCCTTGAAGCAAGAAACAATTAAAAAAAACTAAAAATTATAATGCGACAGCCCGTATAAATTTGAACAAAAATATTCATCATCTTCGACACATAGTGTCTTTGACCTGACCCGGTCTCGAACCTGGGTTGCACGGTCGCTCGGCGGACGTTCTGCGCCAAGCACCAAGACTTTTTGGTGGTTGTCAGGAGCGTTTCGCTCACAGTCGGTTTCATTTATTAACGAAATATTTAGCAAGTCATCATGAAGTCATCCAAACTTTATTTTGAATGGATATGGGTGAATAGATATGGTTTTTTCATTTGTATGGACTGCGCCCAAGCCTAGTGTATAAGTTTTTTTGGCAAGGTCGGAATAAATGCCTCGGCAGCACTTAGCAATCGTATCGGTATAATACATTTGCAAAGATTTGTTTTGTTAAATTTGGTCGGAATAAATGAAAGCGGTGGCCAAACTACAGATTGTGTTGTGCCGACAAGCTTGTGTGGTAGGAATTTTCCGGTTGAGCTGTTCGAATGGTGAACTCACAAAATTTAGCCACGTTTACAAAATGTGTCCCAATTTGGGGTTAAAATCGCAAATGTCGTCGAACAAATCCTACAGGCTGTAGTGAGTGTAGGTAGCGTATACGTGCTATTGATTAAGGATAATATCACTCATACGCACTGTAGTCGGTCTGTAGTAACAGATATAGTTTTCCTACCTAAACGGTGTTAAGAATCATTCCTAGGAGGTTAACATGTTCTAGAAAGTTGTTTATTGGGATCTTAGGAACATGTTCGTAGTTGATAGTTTCCTTGAATTTTGAACGGTTTGCCACCTATGGACCAGAACAGTGGAGAAAAGATTAAAAAATCAATTTTTTTATTTTTTTGCGTTTTTGACCCTGAAGATAAAGTATTTTTGATTTTATATGTACACATATTTTGTCCCATTTCATCACTAAAATTATAATGGAAAAGGGAACAAATAATGCTACTAATCGAACGACTTTCGAACAATTTTCCAAAATTTTCAAAGTTGGGAAAAAGAATAATATTGTTAAGAATCATTCCTAGGAAGTTCAAATGTTCTAGAAAGTTGTTGATTGAGATCTTAGGTACATTTTTGTAGTTGATTGTTTCCTTGAATTTTGAACGGTTTGCCACCTATGGGCCAGAACAATGGAGAAAAGATAGAAAAAGCGATTTTTTTTATTTTTTTTTTACGATTTTGACCTTGAAGATTATTTTTTTTTGATTTTATATGTTCACAATGTTTGTTCCATTTCATCTCCTAAAATTATAATGAAAGAAAGCGAACAAATAATGCTACTAATCGAACGACTATAGGCGAAACCATGAAATTCGTTGTATACATCATGTCGACGAGCATCGTAAAAGCAATTTTCCAAAATTTTCAAAGTTGGGAAAAAATAATAATATTGATGTTAAGAATCATTCCTAGGAGGTTAAAATGTTGTAGAAAGTTGTTTATTGGGATCTTAGGAACATTTGCATTTGATTGTTTCCTTGAATTTTGAACGGTTTGCCACCTATGGGCCTGAACAGGGGAAAAAAGGTTAAAAAAAACCGATTTTTTTTAAGTTTTTTTTGCGATTTTGTTTATTTTATATGTTCACAATTTTCCAAAGTTGGGACAAAAGAATATTATTGGTGAGCACATTCCGCGGACTGTGTAGAGGCGCCAACATAAAGGAATTTATAAATATTTTGCGAAAGGGAATAAAACATGGTCGAATCAACCCTTAAAGCAGGGGCGCATTTTTATTGGCTATGTTCATAGCCAAACAAAGACAGTTAAATAAAAATTAACGCAACTTTTAATAAACTAGACATAGATTTTATTAACAAAAACCAACTAAAGAGTGATTTTTTTGAGGTTAGGATTTTCATGCATTAGTATTTGACAGATCACGTGGGATTTCAGACATGGTGTCAAAGAGAAAGATGCTCAGTATGCTTTGACATTTCATCATGAATAGACTTACTAACGAGCAACGCTTGCAAATCATTGAATTTTATTATCAAAATGCGTGCTCTGTTAAGAAAGTTCATTGCGCGCTTCCATTTTATGGTCAGTTTAATCGACCCACTGAAGCGGCTATTCGGGCTATTGTGACTAAATTTCGCACCAAATTTACATTGTTGGACATTAAACCACCAAGACGCTTACGTAGAGTGCGAACTGAAGAAAATATCGCAGCTGTATCGGCCAGTGTTAATGATGACCACCAATTTTCGATTCGTCGCCGTTCGCACCAATTGGGTCTCTGTTACTCAAAAACGTGGAAATGCCAAAATTGGACTAAGCGGATGGACCACCTAAGACGCAGCCGCGGTCAACATTTAAATGAAATTATCTTCAAAAAGTAAATGTCATGGACCAATCTAACGTTTCAAATAAAGAACCGATGAGATTTTGCAAATTTTATGCGTTTTTTTTAAAAAAAAGTTATCAAGCTCTTAAAAAATCACCCTTTATAACAAATACAAAACTAATACCAAACAAATAATTAATCATTAGTTATTATTAAAACCAACACCACGATTAGATCAGACATTTATACCAGCAAATGGGGGAACACTCCACGACTACCACTCAAAGGTCCCTGCTTACCGCCACATACGATTTGACATCTGCCTTCCAGTCATTGTAGGCAGCCACCTTCATGCGGAACATGTATTCACCAAGTGGCAATGGCAAATAATTGAAAGAACTTTCCTCGAGAACAAAATTGTCCACAATAATGTCATGCTGGAAATGAGATCCAAATCCAAATTCAAAGATAAATGAAAATTATAAAATCGTGATATACTCACGTCATAGGGACAGGTGTGATTAAAATTTGCACTCTTCAAGGACATATCGAAAAATACTTTGACAAATGGATATCTTTTACGATTTGCCTGATATTGGCAAAAGTCGACGGTGATGTCGTAGAGAAATGGTCGGAATCCGTTGGCCTTCTTGTGAAGCGACAAATTTAGCTGAGCAAACAAAAGAAACGAAAAAATGCCCAAGGCCGATGAATAACAAAGACTGGGAAATATTGATAATTCGTCATAAGCACAATGTCTGATAATTTACGAATACAAATCTAGATGTCTAACTTTTCTTTTGAATTCGATTAGTCTTAAAACTTACCGTGACATTAGTCACCGGCACCTGCAATAACTTCACATGAACATTCAATGAGATAACGCCACGTCGTATCACTTTTAGGTCACACTTCGAGAATGTCGCAAAATCCGGACGAAGTTCATCACATTTTAAGTTGGTAAATCGAACGGATGGCTCGATCAGACTTAGACTGGAGCAGAACAGTAGAAACGTCCAAATTGTTTTCATGTTGCCGACTGATTGTAGTGGCTTTCAATTCCAGAAAACGTTGCGTAAAATTGTAATATCGGCGAAAAAATAATTGTCTTTTAAATTGCAGAGTAGTAGCCTTGAAAATAATTGAAATTTGCTGAAAGTTCTATGAGTGCAATGTCGGTGAAAAAATTAAATGTCTATTAAATGCAATTTGGGAGATGCGAACTGCAGGATAGATATTTATATGGATTTACACAAACGCTTTCTAAATAATGATACAAGTATATTAGACCGACTCATTTTGAAAGAAAGTGCAAACGTTTCCCCCTAAAAATTCATTTTTTCTTTGGGATAAAGAATTTAATATTTTTATGAAAACCCTAAAACCATTTTTAGAGATAGTTTGAAAACATTTTAGCTTTATGTTGATAGTACCGAAGCGTTTTAGCGTTTAATCACAAAACGTTTCAATCTTTGATTTTGAGAGTGGCAACTATTCAAATTATTTCCGTGAGTCCCTCTAATATACAGTGTATATGCACTAATCGAACCGTGATGAGATGAAGTCAGACTGTAAATTAAATGTGCTATATATATTCAATTCGGTGAAAACGGGAAGAATTTTTGTATGTTTCCTAATCATATGTATGCTAATATGACCTGGTCCAATTTGTCAAATCGAAAAGAATATTTGTATCGGGGCTATATCCAAACATGGAAAAATGTGACAAACTTTCAAAATAAGTTCTTCCAGTTCAAATATAATGTGTTATGCTCAGTTCGATGAAATTCGATGAAAATTTGTGGTTTCTGGCACGGAAAAAGTCTATCTGGGAGCGAAAAACCTATATTGGAGCTATATGTAAATCTGAACCGATCTGGCCCATTTTCACTATGGATGTTTCTAGTTGAAATATAAGATGTTTTGCCAATTTTGAAGAAAATCTTTTAAAATATGTGGTTTCTAGAGTGAAAAGAGTCAAATCGGGAGTGAAATTCGTATGGGGGCTATATCTAAATCTGAACCGATTTTCTTCAAATTAAATAGCCGAAAAACTTCGTTGTGCAAAGTTTGGTTTGGTTCTGGCTACAATTGCGACATGTATCGTGATTACAAGAATAGATGGACGGACAGACAGACAGACAAACGGACATTGCTAAATCGATTCAAAAAATGATTCTAAGTCAATCGGTATAATCCCTATCCCTATAATCCCTATCCCTATAATATTATAAAACCTTAGTGTAAGTCTGTCTGTCTGTTTGTTTGTTCCGCAATCACGTGTAAACGGCTGAACAGATGTTGTTGAAATTTTCAGTACAGATAAATGCAGGTCTGGAAGGAACTATAGGCTATAGAATTTTTAAAAATTTGCTCTGTGGGCGGAGGGGGCGTGGCAATGGTGTTTTTGAGAGCTAGAACGCTGAAAATTGGTACATATATATTACTGACCACGAGAATGCTAAATATGATGCCGAAATTTGGATTTTCATTTTGTGGGCGGAGTGGGCGTGGCAATAGTGTTTTTGCGAGCTAGAAGGCTGAAAATTGGAACGTATATATTACTGATCACGAGAATGATAAATATGATGCCGAAATTTGGACTTTCATTTTGTGGGCGGAGTGGGCGTGGCAATACTGTTCTTTGAGCTGGAAGACTGAAAAAAGGAATGTATATATTATGTACCACGATAAAGATCAATTTGATGCCGAGTGTGGGCGGAGTGGGCGTGGCAAAAGTGTTTTTGGGAGCTAGAAGGCTAAAAATTGGTACATATATATTACTGACCACGAGAAAGATAAATATGATGCTGGATTTTGAATTTTCGTTTGGTGGGCAGTGGGGCGTGGCAATAGTGTTTTTGAGAGGTAGTAGGCTGAAAATTGGTACATATATATCACTGACCACGAGAAAGATCAATTTGATGCCGAAATTTGGATTTACGTTTAATGGGTGTGGCAATAGTGTTTTTTAAGCTAGAAGGTTGAAAAATGGAACGTATATACTGACCAAGATAATATCAATATGAAACCTGATTTTAATTTTACCATTTGTTTTTTTTTTGCCTGGCGAAGCGGGCGGGGTTCAGCTAGTATAATATATAATGGGTCTATCTCCCTTCCTTTTGGGTGTTACAAACAAATGCACAAAGACATAATACTCTCGTGGAGTGTATAAAAATAATTTTATAAATAAATATAATAATTTTATTATTTCAAGGCAACCAATACGTTTACATATCGAAATAATAGTCAATTCAAAAAATAAATATTCTTATATTCATATTTTCAAAAAGCTTTAATACCATAAATATTGGTAGATGGTTGGTTGTATTTCCATTCTATTTTAATTCCAAAAGTGCAAAATAACCTAACTTCATGATTCAACCAATATTTTCCGTGAAAGTAAAAAGTACGAATGTGCGAAAATCTATTTATATTGAGGAATGTAAACACTGAATTCCATGATTCTAGCTGCGGCCATTTGGTTGGTACCATTTTTATCACCTTTTTCTTATTTTACCCCCTTAAGAGTACGACTTTCTAAAATCTCTCTATTTGACATGTCTACGCATTTCGAATTTCTTCATTCTAGCTGTAGTCGTTCAGTTGGTACTATTTTCATCCCTCTATACCCATTGTATCCCTTGAGAGTACAAATTTGGAAAAAATATTTTATTATTTTATTACGCATGTCTACGCAGCCAGAGGAATGTATTTACTCCGAATTTCATGACTCTAGCTGCGGTCATTAGGTTGGTACTATTTTTATCCCCTTTTTTCCATTTGAACCCCAAAAAGTACCAATTACGAAAAATCCGTCTATTTTACGTGTCTACGCAGTCAGAAAACTTTATACAACGAATTTCATTATTCTAGGTGCAGCCGTTAGGTCGGTACCATTTTTTAGTCCTCTATTCCCATTTGACCCCTTGAAAGTACGAATTTGGAAAAAAATATTTTGTATTATGTATGTACTCGATTAGAGTAATGTACACACCGAATTTCGTGTTTCTATCTTTTGTCGTTTAATATGTACCATTTTTATCCCTTTTTGCACCATTTCACCCCCTACGAATAAAATCTCTTTATGGGACATTTTTTTTATAGGGGAAATGCGCATATTCAATAACAAGTAAGTACGCAGACATATTGAAAACAAGTAAGAAGGCGTTAAGTTCGGCCGGGCCGAATCTTATATACCCTCCACCACGGAGTGCATTCCACAGTATTACCAGCAGATTAAAGGATGTCGACTTTACATAGAAGTACAGAACCATATTACGAAAATTGTGATATGTTTATGCACATTACGATATTTGATTACTATTTCAAACTATAATGTATACTTATGCGCATTGTTTAAAATCTACTACTATATATAAATACAATGCTGTAATTGGGAAAGTGAACATGCCGAAAATATTAGGCGATTGTCAGTCGCCATTAGAAAGAAGCATTTTCAGATACAGACGAATTGATAAGAAAAGTATAAATTTTAAAGATATCCCCATTCTCCGCCCAAATGTACAAATTTCGAAAAAAAACCTTTTTCGAGTGTTCATAGTCAGAATGTATACACCGAATTTCATGATTTCAACTTCACCGGTTTGGTAGGTCCCATTTGTATCCCTCTTTTTAATTATATCCCTTAAAAGTACGAATTTCGAAAAATCCCTCTATTTTACGTGTCTATGCAATTAGAGGGATGTACACACCGAATTTCATTTTGTCCCATTTCGCAAGCTAAAACTTATATTTTCTTTGTGGTGCTTCCAAGCTACAAGAGGAATGTCCGCAACAAATTTGAACTGTATGAAAATAAAAAATTTAATTAATAAGCCAAGGCTACCAATATTTGTATACTATGTATATATATATATATATATATATATATATATAATGGAAATAATACTTCAATTCATAAAGTAAATATAAAGGAGCAATCATAAATACCCTAAATATTGGGGGATAGAGAGCGTATTTTCAGCTACTATAAATTTTGAAAATACCTTATCTCTCACGTACGCACTATAAGACAACTTCATGATTCTACCATTTTTTGTCGTAAAAGCAACAAAATAAAGTACGAATTAAAAAAAAAAACATTTTACGTGGTTATGCAGTCAGAGTAATGTATACACCGAATTCCATGATTCTATCAGCGGCCATTTTGTTGGTACCATTTTTATCCCCTTTTTCTAATTTTGCCCCCTCAAGAGTACGACTATCTAAAATCTCTTTATACCCTACACCACTTCGTGGTCTAGGGTATTATAAGTTAGTTTCGCGCCAAATGTTTGTAACGCCAAGAAATAATCGAGTTAGACCCACCTTTAAGTATACCGATCGGCTTAGAATCACCAGCTGAGTCGATTTAACGATGTCTGTCTGTCCGTCTGTCCGTCCGTCTGCTGTCCATCTAAGCTTGTTCGCACTCTACAGGTCGCAATTGTTGTCCGATTGTCATGAAACTTAGCAGAATTTATTTTTTCTGGCCAAGGACCATCGGTATTGAATTTGGAGTAAATCGGTTCAGATTTAGATATAGCCCCCATACAAATGTCGCTCCCGATTTTACATTTTCCGCTCTAGAAACAACATATCGTACCCGATTTTCTTTAAATTTGGCAGAACATCTTATAATCCAACTAGAAACACGTATGCAAAAATTGGGTAAGATTGGTTCAGATTTAGATATAGCCCCCATACAAATGTCGCTCCCGATTTGACATTTTCCGCTCTAGAAACGACATATTGTACCTGATTTTCTTTAAATTTGGCAGAACATCTTATAATCCAACTAGAAACACGTATGCAAAAATTGGGTAAGATCGGTTCAGATTTAGATATAGCCCCCATACAAATGTCGCTCCCGATTTGACATTTTCCGCTCTAGAAACGACATATTGTGCCTGATTTTCTTTAAATTTGGCAGAACATCTTATAATCCAATTAGAAACACGTATGCAAAAATTGGGTAAGATCGGTTCAGATTTAGATATAGCCCCCATACAAATGTCGCTCCCGATTTGACATTTTCCGCTCTAGAAACGACATATTGTACCCGATTTTCTTTAAATTTGGCAGAACATCTTATAATCGAACTAGAAACACGTGTGCAAAAATTGGGTAAGATCCGTTCGGATTCAGATATAGCCCCCATACAAATGTCGCTCCCGATTTGACTTTTTCCGCTCTAGAAAGCACATATTGTACACGACTATCTTTAAAATTGGTACAACATTTTATAATCGAACTAGAAACACCTATGCAAAAAGTGGGTAAGATCCGTTCAGATTCAGATATAGCCCCCATACAAATGTCGCTCCCGATTTGACTTTTTCCGCTCTAGAAACCACATATTGTACACGACTTTCTTTAAAATTGGCACAACATTTTATAATCGAACTAGAAACATCTATGCTGAAAGTGGGTAAGATCGGTTCAGATTTAGATATAGCCTCGAATGTTTAACCGATTTTGGCTAAACTTTACATATTATATTTCACCAATAAACATACATGGTGAAAGCGGGTCACATCATTACAGGTTTCAATATACCCACATACAAATGTCCTTTCGGATTTAACATTTTTTGTCAAACACATGCATGTAAATTCAAAAATCCTTCCCGATTTCACTTTTTTACCCTTTGGATCTTGATCAATTTTTCCAGATCATGTTATATTTACTTTACTCGGAATATCTGCTGGAAAATTTGATCAATTACTTTATTATTTTCCATACTCATGAATTTATAGTAACTGTAGAATTTATATGAACTACTTTAGTAATCAATGCGAGGTATATACGTAGGGAGTGGTGTAGGGTATTATATAGTCGGCCCCGCCCGACTTTAGCCTTTCCTTACTTGTTTTATTTTACGTATCTACACAATTAGAGGGATGTACATTAGAGCGTACCAGGTTACAAGTAAGCTCAATGACTTCAAAGACAAAAAAATCGGCCTCGTCGAGACAAAAACATCGATGTATCACACTTTAAAATCCGTTTATAAATGCAGAAGTTATATAGAAAAATGTAAAAGCGCGACCCCTACGTTCGGCATAAAAAAATAAAATTTTTTTTTTGAAACTACCTTTCAATAATACTTCATATTCGAAGGTGTACGGCGAACTTTTTTTTTGAGGTACGCCCTAATGTACATACTGAATTTCATCATTCTAACTGTAGTCATTTAGTTGGTACTATTTTTATCCCCTGTAGCTATTGTATCCCTTGAAAGTACGAATTAGGAAAAAACGTATTATTTTTCGTGTCTACGCAGTCAGAGGAATGTATAATCCGAATTTCATGATTCTAGCTGCTGTCGTTTGGTAGGTTCTATTTTTATCCCCTTTTTCCGTTTGAACCCCAAAAAGTACGAATTTTGGAAAGTTCTTTTATTTTACGTGTCTACGCAATCAGAGGAATGTATATATCGAATTTCATTATTCTAGGTGCAGCCGTTAGGATGGCACCATTTTTATCCCTCTATTCCTATTTTACCCCTTAAAGGTACGAATTTGGAAAAATACTTTTATATTATGTATCTACTCAATTAGAGGAATGTACACACCGAATTTCGTGTTTCTAGCTGTTGTAGTTGATAGGTACCATTTTTATCCCTTTTTGTCCCATTTCGCCCCTACAAATAAAAATCACTCTATGGTGCCCTTTTATGCTATAAAGGGAATGCGCATTGGAAATGTCAAGTAAATACAAGCTAATATGTACAAAAACCATGCTGAAATACTCTAAATATTAGGGGTATTTTCAGTCCTTGTGAGGGAAAAATGTTTCCCTCTGAGCCGATTTCGTCCACTATCAATCCCAACCGATCTACAACCATAAGACACATTTAGGAAAAATTTGAACCTCCTGGCTCATTTCGTTCGGCCGCTATCGTGCTTTCAACAGACAGACAGACGGACAGACGGACATGGCTATATCATCTTAGAATTTTACCACGACCCAGAATATGTATACTTTATGGGGTCTCCGATGACTATTTCAAGGTGTTACAAACTGAATGACAAAGTGAATATACCCCCATCCTAGAGGTGGAGGGTATAAAAATATGCTTAAATACTCTAAAATATTAGGGGTTATTATGAGTATTTTTAGTCCTTGTGAGGACAAACATTTTCCCTTTGGGTCGATTTCGCCCAGTTTCAATCCCAACCGAAGACGAATTTATGGAAGAGTTGGACGTCCTAGCTCCTTTCGTTTAGATGCTAGCGTGCTTTCAACAGACGGACGGACATGGCTAGATCGTCTTAGAATTTTATCACGATCAAGAATATTTCAAGGTCAATATTTCAAGGTGTTACAAACGGAATGACAAAGTTAGTATACCCCCATCCTGGAGGTGGATGGTATAAAAATGACACGGGAAAACATGATGTTAGGGGAGTTTTCAGGAGCGTTTAGCTCACAGACATATGAATGATATTGTGTCCTATTGTTAAATGGTGGCCCTGTTGACAATTTAAAAAACAAAACAAATTGCATTTTTTTAATAATTTATTTATTTGCCATGGACTGTCATCTGTTTCAGTACAGGGTGAGTTGACAACTGAAGAAACCCAAAAATGGCAGTGATGGCGTTACCATCAACACCAGTCATGTGTTCTTATTTCGAGATGTAGGCGGCGCTGACTGATCATATGATGGATCGTCAACAAAACTAGAAATTTGAAAAAATAATCAGTACTTTTTTTATAGCCGATTCTAATTTTACAGTTTTAAATGGTCCAACCAAGAAAAATGTCTCGGCAAACAACTGTCTGAAGAATTAGACATAAATTTCAGTAAAAATAAATTTGAAAACAAACAAAGGCTAATGTTGGGCGGGGCCGACTATATAATACCCTACACCACTCCCTGCGTATATACCCCGCTTTTGTTACTAAACGCAGGCGTTTCATGGGAGCAATTTTATGTAGTACATATAAATTATATAGAATACTATAAATTCATCTTGAGCCATATTTAACGAATATGGTAAATAATATGATAATTGGGCCAATTTTCCGGCAGACAAATACAAATTTTACAGTAGTAATAGGATGAATTGGATCGACATTTGAAAGGGGGTCTATTACAACATGGAGTAATAGAGTAGAATGTGGTCCCATTTGGGTTATTCCAAAGTATGGACACATATATTTGACTTTCATAGCATGTACTCTTAGTTGAAATATAATATAATCTGCAAAATTTGAAAAAAATCCGATGTAAAATTTGCGTCCTTAAGGGGTAAAAATTAAAATGGGGCCATTTGTAAGGGCGCTACATTAAAAAGTGTTTCCATATAGATCAAAGTAGGTATTCTTAGTTGAAATATGTCATGCTATGCAAAATTGTATCGCGATCCAATGCACGATATGGGATCTAGATCTGTATTAGAGTAGAATGGGTGCCCAATTTGTATGGGGGTTATGCCAAAATATGGACCCAAATATTTGACTTTCGTAGTATGCATTCTTAGTTGAAATATAATATAATCTGCAAAATTTGAAAAACTTCCAATGGAAAATGTGGGTCCTAGGGAGGTAATAATTAAAATGGGGGCCTTTATAGATCACTTTCAATGTAGGTATTCTTTATTGAAATATAACATGATCTGCAAAATTTTATCAAGATCCAATGTAAGACGTGGGTTCTAGAGCGATAATAGTGTAAACTGGGGGCCCATTTGTATGGGGGCTATACCAAAACATTGAACTATATATATAAATGTAACATTGTGTGGAAAAATTGATCAAGACCCGATGTAAAATGTGCATTTTAGACAAGTAATATTGTAAATCGGAGGTACATTTGTTTGGGGGCTATATCAAAACATGGACCCATGTGGTCCACTTTCCCGCGAGCTGTTTCTAGTTCAAATATAACACGATCCTGAAAATTTGGTCATGATTCCATGTAAAATATGTATTCTTGAGCAGTAAGAGAGTAAATTATAGGGATATTTGTATGGAGGCTATATCTAAATCTGAACCGATATCCCCCCAATTCAATACCAATCATTCTTGGCCTTGGTGTTACAAACATTTGGCGGAAAACTAACTTATAATACCCTAGTCCACGAAGTGGTGTAGGGTATAATTACAAAAAGTACACGGAAAAACATGATTTTTGGAGGTGTTTTAAGGAGCGTTTAGCCAACATATGACTTGAACCAGTGACGAAATATTTGGCAGATCATCATTAATCTTCATTTTTGGGGAGTGACCGCTGCGTTTTTTTTTCGTGACCCATCCTAATGTACATGCAGACATAGGATGGGTCATTTTCTAAGACATTTTGATGACACCACTTGATGCACACCTTTACCTGCAGTATGATAATGCATCCTGAAATGTCCCTCATCAACTGTGGAATTTTTGGTGGGGCGTATTTACACATATATAAAAGAAAGAAAAAACAAGAACAAACAAATGCAAAAATAATGTCACTCAAAGGAAAACTCATTAAAACAGGAAATATAACGAAAACATACGATGACGGCGGCGGTGGTGATGATGGCGACGATGATCTCTTCACTAATTACCGTTATAAACGACATTAACAGCATGCATAAAAACCATTTTATGAGAGAATCATGCACTTGATATAAAATGTTATTGTTACTATCATTACCATATTTCGAGAGTAATGTCAGTCAAGTAGTGTGTGTGGATGGATACTCACTTGTATGTAAAGCGTACGTGTGATGGCTCAGACTTGTGGTGAGCGGAGGGCGAGTGTGTGTGTTCGTTGTATTCTAAGCAACAAACGACAGCAGATGACAGGTGGGTGAATACAAAAAAACACACAACAAATTTTACGCATTTCCATGAGAACACCCTGAAACTGGCAGCCACATGCACAAGCACACACACACACCTCATAACCAACAAACAAACATACAAGCAAGCACAAACACACTTCCTCACTTACACTCAGCCACACTCTCACTCTATTTTGCTACTCTTGTCCTCGGTGGTAGGCCAGAGTTTAACTATAGAGCAGAGGAAGAAGAAGCAGAGTAAGGAAAAAACACAAAAAGAGGAATTTGAAGACAATTTAACCAACAACAACAACAAATAGAAGAAAAGTTATCACAAAAACACTTTACACTAAAATATTGGCATAAAGAAGAATTGTAATAATAAATGCCGGCACATGGTGGCGGTGACGGCGACGGCATCGGCACTGAGATGAGTTGAGTAACGGTGAGCCTGAGAGTAAGGGTAGATGAGATTAAAACACTGCGTGTGAGAGAGAGAGTGAGAGCGCGAGTGTGTGTCAAAGCATTGCCAGTTGGAAAAAAACAACTTACAAAAGTAATGTATGCCAAGTAATCAAGGACATGAGTACAAACGAGAGAACGGAAGGCCGAGAGCCAGTGAGAGAGGGTTTGTGCACGAAAGAGCGCCACATGTGGTGCGCACAACCAAGCAAATGAAAAAAAAAACAGATATGTAAGGCACGCAAACGAACGAAAGCTTTCACCCACATTTAAAAAGCACAGAAACAAAACGTAAACAAAGCCAGGCAATGCTAAGGACATGTGCCAGCAATGGGTGGGTGTGCGTGCGTGCGTGCTTGTGCGAGCGGGGTTGACAAAGAGTTACAGAAACTGAAACTGACATAAACCTGGAACATTGGCACGGCCTGGCACGAACAGCCAGGCGACATAGAGCGAGTGTAGGAAAGCCCAAACAATATTGGGTGAAAACACCTGCTGGAATATGGAACTTTGGAAATGTGCGTAAATGGTGGCATCACATGTAAACTACAAACGACAGCGGAGCAAAAGCTTTTGAGGACTAGCACAGCTGGCCGATAAGCTCTCTTTGCTGAGTGAGTACGCGAGTACACGAGTGTGTGTGTGTGGCATTTCTCCAAGGGAGGTTCACACAAAGAACAACAACAACAAGAAGAAGAAAACAAGGCAGCAGCAGTAGTAGCAGCCGCAGCAGCTAAGCATACGTACTTTCTCGGGCCCCAACAAAGGTGGTTGAAGCAAAACGAAACGCTTTCAGTGAATTCAGTCATGGAGTTCCAGTCGTCGGGTCAATTTGGAACGTAGTAAAACGCTAAACGCCTAAAACACAACGCGTGTGACATTTCGCACAGCCCACAAAAATTGTCAAAGAAAAGCAAAGCAAAAAGAGAGAGAGCAGAGCAGAGCCATAAGAAAATAAAGAAAGAAAAAAAATGGAAAAGAAATAATATTCAGCACAGGAATTTCAAAGGGAAATAAAAAGAATCTAAGCAAACATAAAGCAAAGCGAAAAAATAAATAAAGAAAGAAAAAAATGGCTAAATATGTCAAATAACGGAAAAATCGAAAGTGCAGTGAAAGTGTAATAAAAAAGTGAGAAATTAACAAAAATAAAATAAAATCGGAATTTCTTACGGTGCGTGTGTGTTTCTTGTGTTTTTTCTTTCATCGTCTTCTTCTTCTTCTTCTTGTTTCGGGAGATGATTAACAAAGTTATCCTAATTCTTGATTTATTTTGGTTTCGTTTTGAACGCTGCTTCCGCTGTTTCTCTTTTCGGATATTTGGCTCCTTAAGTTACTTGGCTTTTGTTGTTCTTCTAAGGCTTTTCGAGGGTAGCTTTGGCTAGCTTAGCTTAGACAGAGAGCAAGGGGATTGTGGGATAAACCCACCCCCACCCTTCCTCCCGCCCCCACGACACGGAATGAATGCGTGCGTATAAGGTTATTTCGACACGGGCTGTTCGTGACGTTGCCGTCGACGCTGCTGTCTGTCAATGTTGAAAGTGTTGTTGTTGTTGTTGATGTTTTACCGCTCGCTTCAAGACGTGGTGGTGGGCGGCATGGTTAGTTGGCTGGCTGGGGGTGACAGTGATACCACAGAAATGTTTTTTTTTAATTTCGATTTGAATATTTGAATTTGAATGTGGATGACTGGCTGGCTGGCAGAATGTTTGGCAGTTGTTGTTGTTGTTGGCGTCACAGTCTACAGGACTTTCTTGCGTTCAAACGCACGCAACTCTGCACCCCTCCCACCACTCACTTTTCATTTTCAAATATTTGATTTTTTGACAATTGACACACACACACACTCTCAGGTCCTGTCATCAATACCTCCTTTAGTCAGACAACAAATTTGTAACAGATTTTTGTTTTTTTTTTTTCTTCTTCTACTTCTGATCCTTCGCAACAACAAACGATTATTAACAATTACCAGGAAGGAGGGAAGGGAAAACTTAAAGCTTTGCATACGTTTTGTTTTGGGAGGAAAGGCGGTGTCCTTATTATTCCCTTTTGCAATTATTTGAGACAATTACATTGAAAATTTTAAATTTCTCTCTCTGTCTGTTTCTTAGTAACGTCATTATGCATCTGTGCGGGGGTGATGGGGGTGGTGATGTTTTGTTCAAGGTTTCTTGTTTTTTTTATTTTTGTCCAGACCTCTTCCTTTTGGCTGGGAATGCTTATGTGTTTATATACTTAGAACAACAAGAGGACCTGGTCTCCCCAAGGCAGAGCAGAAATGTCAACGTCGTCGTCGAACAACATCAGGAACATTCTCATGGTTAACAAGAGACTGGCCAAATCCCGGAATTTTCTCAAGATGAAAAGGCGCCCTACATGTTATTGTGATTGTTGTCGTTGTCAGTAATTCTGAGGAATTCTTGTCATTGATACACCCTGAAGGGCAGCTTACCACCTGTTTGTGCTGATAAGGCCACAGTTGTGTTATTTAAAGAGTTGCTAGCAAAGCTAATCCCTAGGAATTCAGGCATAACATGAAAGGGGGGGGGGGGTGAGAGAACTTCTTAATAATTTATTTTAGAAGATTAGCCATACAAGTTACTTAAAATAAAGAACTGTAGTCTCAGGAAGTATACCAATACATCAGTGTTCAAAAAATCGTATTAAGTTAAATGGAAATCGTGGGCGATAAACGCAATAATCGTTTGCCATAAACGTTCCTTAGGGTTTCGGATAAACATAACATGTTTGTGATAAACAAATTCCGCAAACGAATTTCTTTTGTGGGTAACCCATTTTATACCCTCACTCTACAGAGTTGGAGGGTATATATCATTTGGGACAGAAAAAATTGTAACGCATTGAAGGAGTGACTTAAGACCCTAAGTATGTTTAGACCAAATCTGTTGCAAGACTTTTTAAGTTGTTTGGGCCATGTCCGTCCGTCTGGCTGGCTGGTACATACGATAAATCTTGGAAGGAGCTAAGGCATCAATTCAAACTTTGCACGTGGTAATATTTTTCCCAGACTTAGTTTAAGTTCCAAGATGGACGAAATTGCCATGCCCCTTCATGTAGCTCCCACACAAATGACCCATATTCCTATATCAGATTAAAACTAATGTAACTTCCAAACGGATATTCGGAATCAGCTCTATTTTGGTATTTGATAATATTTTTATAATCACTTTAAGTGTTTTCTAAATATGGCCAATTTTATCACGCCCCTTCCAGTACCTCCCACACAAATCACACAAATCACCCTAAACTACGTAAAACTAAAGCTGTTATAACTTCTATACGGATGATGGCAATACTCGGAAATTTGATATTTGGAAACGCTTTTATATATGTTGCATTCGTGTGGAATATGGGCGATTTTGCCACACCCCTTGTGGTACCTCTCACACAAAGTGGCATAAACTTTGGTTACAATAAAACCGATATAACATCCATACGGATAGTCAAAATCATTTGCAATTTGATATTTGAACATGTTTTTATAATCACTTTAAACCTAAAAAATGTTTACGCTTTAGCCACTTCCCTTCTTGTACCTCCCACACAATTGTCTCTGTCCTAGGTAATATTAAATTCATGATAACTTCTATACTGGTGCATGTAATCCACTATGACTTGATACTTTGATCATGTTTTTAAAATTGTTTTATAAATGTGGAAGCTGGGTCCATGTAACGAGAACCTTCTAGTAGTTCCCACACAAATCATCTTGCCCTAGATTAAATTTAATTCCTAATAACTTTCATATAAAGGGTCCGCCATCTAACGTTTTTTTTCAACTATTCAATCGTTGGACTATTATTTGTGGGGCGCCCGAGGCAGCCATTTGAATGAAATTATTTTCCATTATTAACCGGAAGGATTGTACTTTCAAATAAAAGAGAAAATATTCTTCAGTTTTTTTATAGCATTTTCAAAAAAAAGTTATTTGGCGCACATCATATATATGTTCTCTGAGAGGGTATATATAAGACGATTTAGTCTACTGAAGCTTTCTTACTTGTTTTCATTTTGGATTGGTTCATTTCGCTAGATGTTTCTGAAAGTAATTATTTCAGAGACGTATCTAGCAATAAGTAAACTCAAAGTAACTCCGCACCATCACCAGCAACCAGTACAACATGGAGTTGTCGTAGCAGGGATATTCTTTAATTTGAAAGGTCAATAGTTAAATTTCAATGGAACGAAGAATAACCTCTTCCAATTCTATTTTAAGGGATTTTAAATGTTATTCTAATGTTGAGGTGTAGAATAGCCTGTCTTTCACCCGCCTTCTAACCAACTCAGCCATCCTTTGGCGCCGTTAACATGAGTTGACCAAAAAGGAATTCAACTTATTATTATTAATTGTATAATAAGAGTGTTCGACACAAAGTAAAAATAACAAGGATCTAATAGAGGGCATAGAAAATAATACACGTGTTTACTTGTGGTGGGCCATTTAGAGGGGGATCAGTATTTCCCCCCTTCGCACATTTTTTATTATAAATTGACATAGGAATCCTTGTTATCCTTACATTTTAAGTACAGGGAATGTTCAGCAGTATTACTTAGAACACTACTAGGAACATATTTGTGGAACATTTTAACCCTCTAGCTATTCCACATAGGTGTACTTTTGTTTATTTTTGTGTAAAAGGGTAGAATAACGCCCCTAAAAAGAGGTTTAACGAGACAACATTTAAAAAAATATATATATTTCTTATATCCAAATTGTATAATTGTATAAGACTCTGAATACAATTGAGCTCAAAACTAAATGACAGTCAAAGTTAAAACTAAAAATTCATTTTATGATAAATTTCGTATTTTTTTTTCCAAATGGTGCTAAACGTGCGTGGGATGATGTGAATGGAAAAAATATTCTACGTCACTGATCAAAGGAAAGCTGTAACTGTGATATTTATAAATAAGATATCAATTACAATTTTGGCATTTAGACAAGAAATAATTTATTATTTTTTTCTTTTCGCTCTCTGTAATTCTATGTCATTATCAAATAATGTCCAACATATATCAGCTATTAAAGCTTGAATACTCTTGCCATGATAGCGTTCTTCAATAGGCGTTCTCCAACAGTGTAATAGCGTTAAGAAAGAGTTAATTTTGTACTCGACAATGATTTGACCCATTGCCGTCAACATTATTATAAATGTTTGGGTTGACATTTTTGGACTTAACCGTGATAAACGTAAGTTCCACTTACAATGGCTAAGTCTACAAAATTTAATATAAATTTATTAACGTTTTGGTTGTCGCCGCTAAGCTGTCGTGACTTAATGAATATCAAACCTATTGCAATAGTTTACAAAGAATGCTTGTGTATAATATTCTCTTATTAATTTTGATGTTCTAAACTCGAAAACGACATTAAAAGAAATAGTTTATGGGTACGGTTTTTCCAGCATTTTTTATTTTTATTAAATTAAAATTTTTGTAGTAGATCCCCTTGCCGCATGTGCTATAATTTTGGCAGTATAACTTCGATCGTGTTCGCTTATATGTTAGAGTAAAAATACTTGTGAAGGCTATAAATGTCCCAAATTTCGCTTTCATATAAGAACAAAATGGCTTCAGAACAGTCGCCATTAAAATTGAGAAATAATTTAAACGAAATCATAATAAATAGAAAAAAATAAATGGGTTATTTATTAATAGCTAACATCCTAAAGAAGACAGAATTTGTTTTATTTCCTATCGAATAAACGAGAAGAATTAAATAATTGTGTTTTAAATGAAATTTTTGGGAAAATTGATTTCCTTGTGCAATAATATTAAACGTAGCTAAATATTTTGTTTTATATTTTTTGTGGGTTATCACACCAAAAAGCCGCCAAAAACCCCCTTAAAACTCTTCCACGCTATAATTAGCAGTTGGGAAAAAAGTGAAATAGCCCAAAATAATGGCTGTAAAGTAAAAAATATGAAATGTGTCCACGTAAAAAAATAAAATCCACGTAACTTTCTGTCGTATAGAGAACACCAAAATATTTTAACGCCATATAATTGCTGACGGAATAGGGAATATTTGTGAAGGAATCGTTTCAGAAAACGATACGATACAGGTCGCAATTGTAAACAGAACCAAATGAAACTTTGCACAACGATGTTTTTCGGGATAAGGACGAACGCTATTTAATTTGAAGAAAATCGGTTCAGATTTAGATATAGCCCCCATACGAATTTCACTCCCGATTTGACTCTTTTTACTCTAGATACCACATATTACAACAGATTTTCTTTAAAATTGGCAAAACATCTTATATTGTAACTAGAAACACATGTGGTAAAAATGTGTTAGATCGGTTCAGATTTATATATAGCTCCCATACAAATTTCGCTCCCGATTTGACTTTTTTTGCTCTAGAAACCACATAATGCAGCAGATTGTCTTCAGATTTGGTAAAACATCTTATATTTCCACTAGAAACACCCATGGTAAATATCGGTCAGATCGGTTCAGATTTATATATAGCTCCCATACAAATTTCGCTCCCGATTTGACTTTTTCCGCTCTAGAAACCACATATTGTATCAGATTGTCTTCAGATTTGGCAAAAAATATTATATTTAAACTAAGAACATCTATGGTGAAAATAGTTCAAATCGGTTCAGATTTAGATATAGCCCCCATACAAATGTCGCTCCCGATTTGACATTTTCCGCTCTAGAAACCACATATTGTACCCAATTTTCTTTAAATTTGGCACAACATCTTATAATCTTACTAGAAACACCTATGCAGAAATTGGGTAAGATCGGTTCAGATTTAGATATAGCCCCCATATAAATGTCGCTCCCGATTTGACTTTTTCCGCTTTAAATGCCACATATTCTAATCGATTTTCTTTAAATTTGGCACAACATCTTATAATCTAACTAGAATCTGTGGCTAAAGCGGGCTAGATCGGTTCAGATTTAGATATAGGCCCCATACAAATGTCGCTCTCGATTTGAATTTTGCGCTCTAAAAACCATATATTGTACCCGATTTTCTTTAAATTTGGGACAACGTCTTATAATCCAACTAGAAACACTATGCAGAAATTGGGTAAGATCGGTTCAGATTTAGATATAGCCCCCATACAAATGTCGCTCCCGATTTGACTTTTGCCGCTTTAAAAGCCACATATTGTGCTCGATTTTCTTTAAATTTCGCACAACATCTTATAATCTGACTAAAGAAAACTATGGTGAAAGTGGGTAAGATCGGTAAGATTTAAATATAGCCCAAATTCAAATGTTGCTCCCATAAGTTTAACCGATTTTGGCCAAACTATACATTTTATATTTCACCTATTTCGTTCCAGGTTTCAATATATCCTCATACAAATGTCCTTTCCGATATAAAATTTTTTGTCAAACACATACATTTACAGGATACAAAAAACCTTCCCGTTTTCACTTTTTCACCGAATTGAATTGTATTCGGATTGAAAGTGGAGTGTATCATAGGGTCGGCCCCGCCCGACTTTAGCCTTTCCTTACTGGTTTTTGTTTACCGTACTCTACCGAAATACCATAATTTTTTGTCGAAAATAATCGATCTTCCAAAAAACATGGACGAATTTTAAGCCTAGTAATTCTGTTGTAAAAATTAGCGTGTAATTTTGCAATTTAAGAGTGAAGAGCTTTATTTATAGTGACACCGATTGACATTTTCCGACAATTTTTTTCGTAGAACATTTTAATGCTTAAATGTGCTTTTTGAAAGGACATTTTTTTGGATTTTCTCGAAAAAAAAACGTTCAAATTGCCGCATAAAGAGAGGAGCTAGAGGATTAAGATCTTCCACAAAAATTATCCTCATAAAATTCCTCAATATAGTTCTGACAATAAGAATTCTCTCAGACATTAACATACAACACTTTTTTCGCTTAGTATGCGAATGCTCATTTCGGCCAAAAAATGAAAACTTTGACCCGCTGTAAAAAGAGACGCAGACCAGCTCGTTTATTCTACAGAAAAGCTCTTCTCAACTTGCACTTTCAGAATAATATGGTCGCTATTCTGTTACATGCAGAAAGTCTTAATTTGTTGGACAGTGTAATTAATAAAAAATGAAATATTTGAAGTACTTTAATAAAACAATAAATTTGTATTTTTAAAGCAAAAACTTTTTAATAGTTAAAATTATGCATATTGAAGCAATCTTATTTCGAAGATTGTATTTTCGCATTTAAAATAAACAAAACACACTCGTTTCAATCAAACTTTACTTTATTTCTTCTAAATTAATACAGAAAGTCCACGTCCGGTACTTATAATAAGCCTGGACAATGATGCTATCTGTAAGAAGGCAGAAGTCAAAGTGAACAATAGTCGCTGAGCGATCCTCCTTTTATACCCTTCTGAGCCATCGATACTACTTAGTTGTAAACAAAGGTACTCAACAATTAAAAATATGCAGCGTTGTAAAAAATAGTATAACGCCTAAAAATATGCAATGTTAAAATAATAATGTTACAGAGTTGTATTTAATGACTCGATTTGAATATTTACGTTAAGTTTGAATTCATGAAAACTTAAGGGATTTATGTTAATGAAGAAAGAATGATAATTTAAAGAAAATGAGTATTATGAATTAATTATAAATGATAATATAAAATACTGGCTGCTTCAATATTTATAAAAGTAATAAAAAACAAAAACAAGTAAATAAGCTTCAGTTCAGCTTAACCGACTTATATATAGCCTCACTTTCAGAGAACATATATGCAGTTATAAGGATTTAAAGTTTACTTAGAGCAGGATAATTCGATAAAAAAAACACATAAAATTCAGACAAATGCATGAAATCTTTATTTGAATCGATAGTGCGGTCCATATAATTTAATGTTTGAAGATTATTTCATGCAAATGTTGACCTTGACTGCGTCTCAAATGGTCCATCCGCTTAGTCCAATTTTGGCATTTCCACGTTTTTGAGTAACAGAGGCCCAATTGCTGCGAACGGCGACGAATCGATAATTGATGGTCATCATTAACACTGGCCGATACAGCTGCCATATTTTCTTCAGTTCGCACTCTACGTAAGCGTGATGGTGGTTTAATGTCCAACAATGTAAATTTGGTGCGAAATTTAGTCACAATAGCCCGAATAGCCGCTTCAGTGGGTCGATTAAACTGACCATAAAATGGAAGCGCGCGAAGAACTTTTTTTGATAATAAAATTCAATAATTTGCAAGCGTTGTTCGTTTGTAAGACGATTCATGGTTAAATTATAGACCAAACTGAAGATGTTTGACAGTGAAACAAAACACGAAACGTGCGTCAACTGTTTAAACCAGTGTTGCCAAAAAGATAATAGCTTAAAAATCACACTTTGGAAACATTTTCAAATATCGTATTGTAAATGATTTTGAATTTTATCCGTATGGATTTTATATCGGTTTTATTGTAACCCTTCTGGGAGGTACCAGAAGGGGTGTGGCAATATCGCCCATATTCCATGCGAATGTAATTTCTATGAAAGCATTGCCAAATATTGAGTTTCAGAGAGTCCGCATATAAGGTATAGCAGATTTAATTTAATGTAGGTTAGGGTGATTTGTGTGGGAGGTACTAGAAGGGGCGTGGCAAAACTCGTCATATTTAGTACACTTAATGTGATTATAAAAACATTATCAAATACCAAAATATAGCTGATTCTGAGTATCGATGTGGAAGTTATATTAGATTTAATACAGCATAGGAATATGGGTCATTTGTGTGGGAGCTATCAGAAGGGGCGTGGTAATTTCGCCCATCTTCGAACTTAAACTAAGCTTGGGAAAAATATTACCATGTACTAAGTTTGAATTAATTCCTTAACTCCTTTATCGAGTTATCGTGAGCACCAGCCAGACAGACGGACGGACGGACATGGCTCAAACATCTAAAAATATTGTGAAACGGTCCCAAATTATATATACCCTCCTACTCTGTCGAGTGAGAGTATAAAAAGTTTTTTCCCGTGCCACGATTCAAACCCGAGACCTTCTGAGTGCAAAGCGGACACCTTACCTCTGTGACCCCATATTAAAAATGCGTTCCCATTTACGTGTGAAAATGCTATTCGTGAAATGTTACATATTATCGACTTTTTTGGAAGTTGTTTAAAAGAACTTCCTCAAAAGTGGGAAATATGCACATTTGGATTTTGAGATGGGATTAAAATGTGCTTCGATTTTTTTTGCTGGTACTGTAGGACAATTCAAAAAAAATCGTTATAAAGGGTGATTTTTTAAGAGCTTGATAACTTTTTTTTAAAAAAACGCATAAAATTTGCAAAATCTCATCGGTTCTTTATTTGAAACGTTAGATTGGTCCATGACATTTACTTTTTGAAGATAATTTCATTTAAATGTTGACCGCGGCTGCGTCTTAGGTGGTCCATTCGGAAAGTCCAATTTTGGGCAACTTTTTCGAGCATTTCGGCCGGAATAGCCCGAATTTCTTCGGAAATGTTGTCTTACAAAGCTGGAATAGTTGCTGGCTTATTTCTGTAGACTTTAGACTTGACGTAGCCCCACAAAAAATAGTCTAAAGGCGTCAAATCGCATGATCTTGGTGGCCAACTTACCGGTCCATTTCTTGAGATGAATTGTTCTCCGAAGTTTTCCCTCAAAATGGCCATAGAATCGCGAGCTGTGTGGCATGTAGCGCCATCTTGTTGAAACCACATGTCAACCAAGTTCAGTTCTTCCATTTTGGGCAAAAAAAAGTTGGATATCATCTCACGGTAGCGCTCACCATTCACAGTTACGTTACGATTCGCATCATCTTTGAAGAAGTACGATCCAATGATGCCACCAGCCCATAAACCGCACCAAACTGTGACTTTTTCTGGATGCATTGGTAGCTCTTGCAATGCTTCTGGCTGATATTCACTCCAAAATCGACAATTCTGCCTATTTACGTACCCATTGAGCCAAAAATGAGCTTCGTCGCTGAACACAATTTCTTTCTTTCTGAACTTTCTTAACAGAGCACGCATTTTGATAATAAAATTCAATGATTTGCAAGCGTTGCTCGTTAGTAAGTCTATTCATGATGAAATGTCAAAGCATACTGAGCATCTTTCTCTTTGACACCATGTCTGAAATCCCACGTGATCTGTCAAATACTAATGCATGAAAATCCTAACCTCAAAAAAATCACTCTTTATATACATCTTAAGTTATTTATAAAATAAATAAATAAAATATTGATTACAGACCAAAAAAATACAAATGAAAAAACTAAAACAAACGAAAAAACTAAAACAAATGAGCGTTGTCACGGCAGAAGTAGCGCTGGGCAACTATACCTGCATATACACATACTTACATATGCAACTCAATGAGATGCTTGTAAGATGCTGCATGTGTACTTTATTACTTGGTGCGATTTTTTAAACGCAAATTCGGCAAGTGAGTTGTGCTTCTCGTTCGTTTGTGAGAATCATCTCCTTATAGAGGCCGGGTTTGATGTTGAAAAGTCGCTGCGAAGCCACTTGAAAAGACTTTTGACATGGTCGAAATCATGATCGTGGAAGTCTGCAGCCAAGTAATAAATGTCACCATGCCATTTGTAAATAAATTTGCATTCTATTAAATATAGAAGCAAAATGGTCTTGAGCCAGGACAATATCCCAGTTCAAATCAAATATTAATTACAGACAAAAAAAATTCAAACGAAAAAACTAAAACAAAAATGAATGTTATTCCACCTTTTACAGTCACAGTAATTGGTAGGTCCAATTTAAAATGATTTTTGATTTTTTGTTTGGTTTTCTTTAAGAGGAAGTAGTGGATCAAAAACAATGAAATTAAATTTTATTTATTTTCTCCCAAAACAATCTGCAAATGTAGAAATTCGTGAACGTTTTTTGGTTAACATGTTAAAAAAAAAAAAAATAACGATTGTTACGAAACAGCTGTTCCTACGTGAAAGATACAATTGCTACCTTTGTAGCCCTGGAAATTTTTTCTTTTGACGATTTATCGAGCTAAACTAAATTTTATCACAAAAATAAAATTATATCGGAGAATGGCAAAACATGGCACAACTTTTATTAAAATTACAATTATCGTCAAAGGTACCCTTATTATTTTTGAAGTATATCCCGACTGACTAAAATCTTAAATTTAAGGAAATTATGAGGGCTACAAATGTTACAAATATCTCTTTCACGTAGAATCAGTGGTTTAATAGCAGTCTTTCAAAAAATTAAAAAAGGGTTTTTTGAAAAAAAAAAACGGTCGCGTATCTCTACCGAACGTTCTTACGGGCGGTATAAGAATACAAATTTCCGAAGAACAAACACCATGAAAGTATCGATAGAACAATGACACACAACCAACATTACGACGGTGTTCAAGGGAGACAATAGAATTGGTTATCCTAACGTCGCCTATCAACACCATCACCCTCCTCTGGACACGGTCAAGTAGCTCCAGTGATGAAGCTGGAGCACCCGACCATATATGGGAGTTGTATTCCATCTTTGGTCTGATGTAGGTAGTGTAGATATTGAGAAGATCAGAGGGTGTGAAATATTTTTTATATTTATTTCTAAGTAAAAAGTACGCAGTTAGAGGAATGTGTGCTCAGAATTTCATGACTCTAGCTGCGGTCATTTGGTTGGTACTATTTTTATCCCATTTTAACCCCAAAAAGTACAAATTTAAAAAAATTCGTTTATTTTACGTGTCTACGCAATCAGAGGAATGCATACACCGTATTTCATTATTTTAGGTGCAGCCGTTTGGTTGGTACCATTTTTATCCCTCTATTCCCATTTTACCACTAAAAAGTACGAATTTGGAAAAAATACTTTTATATTATGTATCTACTCAATTAGAGGAATGTACACGCCGAATTTTGTGTTTCTAGCTGTTGTCGTTTGATAGGTACCATTTTTATTCCTTTTTGCCCCAACGAATAAAAATCACTTAATGGTGCACGTTGAAAAAATATACTTAAATACGTTTAAATGTGATTTTTTGATATTCGGCCTATATTTTTAATTTATTATTTAAATATTGAAAATTCAAGCTCGAGGCCTCTAAAATATTAGGGGTTATTATGGGTATTTTTAGTCCTTGTGAGAGAACAAATTTTCCCTTTGGTCCGATTTCTCCCAATTTCAATTCCAACCGATCTACGACTATAAGACCCATATATGGAAAATTTGGACGTCCTAGCTCCTATCGTTTAGATACTAGCGTGCTTTCAACAGACGGACGGACATGGCTAGATCGTCTTTGAATTTTTGTGACTATCAAGAATATATACTTTATAGGGTCTCAGGTCGATATTTCAAGGTGTTACAAACGGAATGATAAAGTTAAGTAAATATTCTGTTGTCTACTTTGCGAAGTGGTTTATTTCTCGCTATTTAAACAAAAATTAAAAAAAAATACTTTTTAATGTATTCTTCGTCTGCCAAGATTGACACAGCTTCCGCATTTATCCACAGATCTTAAACAAATAGACATTATTTTCTTTTTTAGCTATTAGAAAATAAAACAAAATATATTTTTTTAATCTTTTTTTCTTATTTTTTTCTTCTTTAATAGTATTTTTCGTGTGAGTAAATAAAGTTTTTTTTTTGAAAAAAAAAATTTTGGGACTCCTCCTTAACCAATGTTTCGATGTGAAAATTAAATTGGCAAGATTTGTAGTAATCATAATTATCTTTAAGGGAATAAAGTGAAGTGAGCGGATGCGAACGGACTTCTATTTTTAAAATGATGGTAAAAATGTACCTTCGACGAAAATTGGAAAAAAAATACAATTTTCTTAATTTCCTTTTCGGGTTCAGGAAGCCAAGATACATCTCACAATGTTATACATAACCTTGCCAAATTTATTTTTCTAGACTAGTATTAGTTTATCAGGGCGATAGTACTTTTTGAACCTAAAAAAACTCTTCAAACTAGAGATCGTATGTGTAGACAAGTTGTGTCTACACAATTTGGTGATCTTTTCTACTTTTTTTAATTAATTAATTAATTTATTTTCGTACTTTGCGAGTAGTTAAAGAAGAATTAAAGACCAATTGAAAGAGCGGAATATCTGTTAAAAATAATTTCATTAATTTTCAGGCATTCATTTCATATTGTCCACCTTGATATGAATAAACTAAAAAAAACTAAGGGTAAAACTTGACTTGTTTACTTGCAGAACATTTTCGCCAGCTTCAATCGAATAGAAAAGAGTGGAGTGAACTGGATGACAATGAAATTATTTTTTATATATATTATAATTATTATTATATTTTTGTTGGTAGTTTGAGGTTATTTGTGCGTAACCATTATTGGTTTATTTAAAATTTGCCTTAATTTGCCATGGTTTTCCATGGTTTATAATCATTTTATGATTTAAATTTTAACGTGTTTTTTCTTCTGTCTTTCATCCCGTTGCAGTGAACATGGTTTATGTGCGCAAAAAATTTTAAATCAAATGAAAACAAGCAAATTTAACATGTTTGCGATAAGCTATAAATGAATAAATGCAACACCCTACCCCCCATCAGCCAAACCAAAAAAAATAAAACGAAAACCGCAATCCACGCAGAGTACAGAAATTGAATATATACATATGAATATAAACAAACAACATACATACATACATGTTGCAGTTAATGAAGGCAAAACAAAAGTATTAAATTAAACAAAAATAAAGTTATGGTGACAAAAATAACACGAAACGGAAACGTAAAAAATTAAAATAATAACTCAACGGATAAAACATAAAAACCACACCCCCCTCCCCAACAACAACAACAGCAAACACTTGACTCTGGTGCGTGCTGCAAACAGGTGCCATATGTGGATGTAAAAATCAGCGGAAACGTGGCCAACAAACATAAAAGCCCATCATTAGCCGGTGAAATGAAAGGCTGAACAACAAAACAAAAATAGAATAAAAGTGTTTTCAAATTCGGCAATTTTAGATAATTTTTGTGAAATAAAAAAAAAATTCGTAATTACCTGTCACCGAGTGAGTGCTAAAATTTCCAATAAACTTGAATGAGAGTGTAGGTAGTGTTGTGTGTCAGCGTTGATATGGTTGAGCGCGGCAACGGCAACGGAAGTGGCCGTTTAACCTGCTAAGTGTAAACAAAACCGGATGTTGCTTATCTCAGGCACTTAACGTTCGCTCGCTCAATAATTACTTAACTTAACTATAACTATAGCAACAAGCACACACACTCACCGTCAAGTGGAATGTTAAAATTTTAATTAATTTGTGAACCCTCCTGCAATAAAGAATTCAAGTTGGTAATTCAATACGACTCCAGCGAACGTTTTCTTAAAGTGCCGTGTAAAGTGTTTAAAAGTGTAACAGAGAGAGATAGAGAGAGAGAGAGAAAGAGTGAGTGAGTGAGGCAGTGATAGAGAATAAAAAAGAGTTAAAATTCAAATAAGAAAAAGTTAAATAATTATAACCCCCCTGCAACCCCTCAAAGTGTGGCAAGTAACGAAAATTTGCAAGTGAAGCAGAAAAGTTTTACACAACAAAAAATTCATAATTGCGTTCGGCAGCAAATAAGTTAAGCAAAAGCAGAAGCACAAGAGCAACAAAATAAAGTTATTCATTACTCAACAACAACAGCGTCATCATCATCGCGCCGTCATTGCCGTCATCATCGTCACAAGCACGGCAGCATCATTTTCTTCTTAAACGGAAACGGAAGTTCAGCACACACTCACACACACACTGACTAGTAGTGAGTAGTGCACGGTGAGTGCGTGAAGCATCCGTCTAGTGCCACAACACATCGTTCACTTCGTTCGAACAGCCAACTGCAGCCGTTGTTCTGTCCTTTCTGCAGCAATTGCTACAGTTGTTGTGCTGCATTTTCCGGTCTTGTTACGCGTGAACAGTTTTAAATTTCGCAAAAACTCGCTGCCGTTATCCTTCGGGGCGCTATCATAGTCGCCGTCGTCGTTGTCAACGCCACTGCCAACACCGTCGTCGTCGTCGTCAACGCCGTCATCGCCGCCGTTGTTCCAGTTGGTTGTGTTCATTTATAAAACAACAAAGTTTCCAGCATACGTTTCAACGTTCTACAAAAAGTAAGTAATAGTTTAGTTTTAAGACAAGAAAAAAATAAAAACAAGCACAACACAAATGTAGACTTGTCTACATTAAAGTGGGTCGCCGCGGATCTATAAAAGTGCCAAAATGAAAACGAAAACAATTAGCAGTCATCCAAAGTTTGGATTGTTTACACATGATTTAAGGAACCAAGGGCCGTCCCTTTAGTCTCTCAGTCCAATGAGTTCAACCTTAAAAATAAAAATTTTCCAGAGATTTGAACTGGGATATTGTCCTGACTCAAGACCATTTTGCATCTATATTAGACCATTTTGCACCCATTCTTTCTTTTTTGCTGTTTCTTACTGTTTACTGTTTGATTAATCGAACACTGGGTCAAAATGGATTAATAGAATACAAATTTATTTACAAATGACATGATGACATTTTATTACTTGGCTGCCGACTACCACTACCATGATTTCCAGCCTGTCAAAGGTTTTGTCAAGTGGTAATTTTTTGTGTTACTTTTCAAACGATGTTTTCGGAAGATATAGACAATAAATGAATATTTTTCTTTCTGCCTTAAAAGTAATTATTTTGGGTAATTCCATCGGAAAAATCTATAGGTTTGGATATTCATCCCCTTCGCTCGAAAGTAGTATGTGGCTTAAGTTTTACAGTGGTCCAAAGTTGATGATCTTGGGGGTGGGGGTTTTTGTGATAGATTACTTTGGATAAATTTCAATAATATTTGTATCATCTGCAAGGTTTACACTAGAGTGGTTTACACTAGAAAACCCGGTTTTACGAAAATTTATAAAAAAACGGTGGACGTTTTTTTTCTTTTTGCCAAAAACCGGTGGATGCTTTTTTCTGGCGAGAATACAGAAGGTGATCATAAAACCATTTTATTATAAAAAAGAATTATAAGAAACGGTGGACTGATTGGCGAGAATAAGAAACGTTTTCACTAGAGTGATAAAAAAACCCGGGTTTTCGAAAATTTATAAAAAACCGGTGCGCGGTTTTTCCGATTTTGCAAAAACCGGAGGTTTTTCTCGTTTTTCTTCTGGCGAGAATAAAGAAGGTGATCAAAAAACCGGTTTTTTTTATATAAAAAAAATATAAAAACCGGTGGACGTTTTTTTCTGGCGAGAATAACAAAGAAGGTGATCAAAAAAACGTTTTTTTTTTTAATTTATAAAAACCGGTTGACTGGTTGGTGAGAATAAGAAACGTTTTCACTAGAGTGATAAAAAAAACCCTGGTTTGCAAAAATTTACAAAAAACCGGTGCACGGTTTTTTCGATTTTGCAAAAACCGGTGGTTTTTCTCGTTTTTCTTCTGGCGAGAATAAAGAAGGTGATCAAAAAACCGGTTTTTTTTTATAAAAGAAATATAAAAACCGGTGGACGTTTTTTTCTGGCGAGAATAACAAAGAAGGTGATCAAAAAAAACGTTTTTTTTTTTTAATTTATAAAAACCGGTTGACTGGTTGGTGAGAATAAGAAACGTTTTCACTAGAGTGATAAAAAAAAACCCTGGTTTTCAAAAATTTACAAAAAACCGGTGCACGGTTTTTTCGATTTTGCAAAAACCGGTGGTTTTTTTCTGGCCAGAAAAAGAAAGGTTTTCACTAGATCAAAAAACCGGTTTTTTGATAATTTATAAAAACCGGTGGACGGTAAAAAAAAAAAAGAAACCCGGTGGAGGATTTTTACTGGCGATTTATTCTGGTGATCAAAAAACCCGATTTTTTTCGAAAATTTATTAAAACCGGTGGACGGGTTTTTTTGACGATTTGAAAAAAAAACCGGTGGACGATTTTTTCTGGCGACAAAAATAAAGGTTTTCACTAAAGTAATCAAAAAATGGACTTTTTTGAAAATTTATAAAAAAACCAGTTCTTCCGTTTTGGCAAAAAACCGGCGGAAGGTTTTCACTAGAGTGGTAAAAAACCCGGGTTTTTCGAAAATTTATGAAAACTGGTGGACGATTTTTTCCGCAGTTTTTACCGAGAAAAGGCAAGGTTTTCACTAGAGTGATCAAAAAACCGGGTTTTTGAAAATTTATAAAAACCGGTGCACGGTTTTTTCGATTTTGCAAAAACCGGTGGTTTTTCTCGTTGTTTTTTTCTGACCAGAAAAAGAAAGGTTTTCACTAGATCAAAAAACCGGTTTTTTGATAATTTATAAAAACCGGTGGACGGTTTTTTTTGACGGTTTAAAAAAAAGAAACCGGTGGAGGATTTTTACTGGCGATTTATTCTGGTGATCAAAAAACCCGATTTTTTTCGAAAATTTATTAAAACCGGTGGACGGGTTTTTTGACGATTTGAAAAAAAACCGGTGGACGATTTTTTCTGGCGAGAAAAATAAAGGTTTTCACTAAAGTAATCAAAAAACGGACTTTTTTGAAAATTTATAAAAAACCAGTTCTTCCGTTTTTGCAAAAAACCGGCGGAACGTTTTCACTAGAGTAATCAAAAACCCGATTTTTTTTCGAAAATTTATAAAAACTGGTGGACGTTTTTTTCGGCTGTTTTGACCGAGAAAAAGAAAGGTTTTCACTAGAGTGATCAAAAAACCGGGTTTTTGAAAATTTATAAAAACCGGTGGACTGGTTGGCGAGAAAAAGAAAGGTTTTCAGTGATAAAAAAACCCGGTTTTTTCGAAAATTTATAAAAACCGGTTGACGTGGTTTTTTGTTTTTCCAAAAAACTGGTGGACTAAGGAAGGTTTTCACTATGGTGATTAAAAACCGGTTTTTGAAAATTTATAAAAACCGGTGGGCGTTTTTTTTTGTTTTGGCAAATAAGCGGTGGACGTTTTTTTTCTGGCGAGAAGAATCGATTAAACCTGTGGCACCGGTTTTACTTCATAATGATTCGATATTCTCAGTCATTTTCAAAATAAACAAGTAAAAAGGCGTTACGTTCGGCCTGACCGAATCATGTACACCTTCCACCACGGAGTGTGTTCCACATATTAACGGCAGACTAGAGGCTATCGACATTATATAGAAGTGCACTACCATATTAGGGAAATTGAGATTCTTCAAAAATGTGCCCTAAATATTATTAGGTAGAACAAATTCCCTCAACCCCAATTTTCCCCATTTGCAATATATATATATATATATATATATATATATATATATATATATTTATATTATATATTGGCGAGAAAAAGAAAGGTGAGCAAAAAACCGGGTTTGGAAAATTTATAAAACCCGGTGGATGGTTTTTTCGTTTTGTTTTGGCAAAAAACCGGTAGACTTTTTTTTCTAGCGAGAAGAACCGATTAAAATTCGATATTCTCAGCCATTTTTAAAATAAATAAATAAAAACGGGGTTAAGTTCGGCCGGGCCGAATTTTTTTGGAGTGTATTCTACATATTATCGGTAGGAAAATTGTGATTCTTCGTTATTATACTGTTAATACATAGTCATTATTATAATATTAAATTATAATATTAAAATATATTTAATTTTCAATTCGTAGTCCTTTTTTAGCATTGCAAACGTTTTTCCTCCTTTGTCAGCACTCAATACTAATATACATATCATTTGTTTTTTTTTTTCAAAAATATAAATATCGGAAAAGAATAAATAAATAAAACAATTTAAAAACAAACCACGCTTATAAGGCATGGCTACCAATACGTTTACATATCGAAATAATATTTCAAGTCAATTCAAAAAATAAATATTTTTATATTTATATTTTCAAAAAGCTTAAATATCATGGATATTGGTAGATAGTGGGTGCTACAGTTGTAATTCCATCCTATTTTAATTCCAAAAGTAAAAAACTTTGAAAATCCATTATCTCACGTACACAGTGAGATTTTATAAATAAATATAATATTTTAATTATTTCAAACCATTATTTATTTCAAATCATCAGGAATGTATACACCGAATTCCATGATTAAAGCTGCGCCTATTTGGTTGGTACCATTTTTACCCCCTTGACGTGTCTACGCAATTAGAATTTCATCATTCTAGCTGCAGTCGTTTAGTTTTATTTTCAGTGTCTAAGCAGTCAGAGGAATGTATACTCCGAATTGCATGACTCTAGCTGCATTTTATTGGTCCTACGTTTATCCACTTTTTTCCCCTTTTAACCTCAAAAAATACGAATTTCGAAAAATCTGTTTATTTTAAGTGTCTACGCAATCAGAGGAATGTATACACCGAATTTCATTATTCCAGGTGTAGCCGTTTGGTTGGTACCTTTTATCAGTTTATTTTCCGTGTCTACACTGTCAGAGGAATGTATACACCGAATTTCATGGCTCTAGCTGCGGTCATTTGATTGGTACTATTTTTATCCCTTTTTTTCATTTTAACCCCAAAAAGTACTAATTTTGAAAAATCTTTGTATTTTACTTGTCTATGCCATCAGAGGAATGTATACACCGAATTTCATTATTCTAGGTACAGCCGTTTGGTTGGTACCATTTTTATCCCTCTATTCCAATTTTACCCCTTAAAAGTACGAATTTGGAAAAAATAATTTTCTATTATGTATCTACTCAATCAGAGGAATGTACACACCGAATTTCATGTTTCTAGCTGTTGTCGTTTAATATGTACCATTTTTATCCCTTTTTTGCCCCATTTCACCCACTACAAATAAGAATCACTTTATGGTGCACGTTTTTGCTATAAGGGGAACGCGCATACCAAATATCAAGCAAATAGAAACAGACATATTCAAAAAACATGCTTAAATACGCTAAAAATATTAGGGATTATTATGGGTATTTTTAGTCATTGTGAGGGAAACATTTTTCCTCGCCCCGTTTCAATCCCAACCGATCTACGACTATAAGACGCATTTATGGAAAATTTGAACGTTCAACAGACGGACAGACGGACGGACGGACATGGCTAGATCGTCTTAGAATTTTATGACGATCAAGAATATATATACTTTATAGGGTCTCAGGTCGATATTTCAAGGTGTTACAAACGGAATGACAAAGTTAGTATACCCCCATCCTGTAGGTGGAGGGTTTAAAGTTTTTTTTTTTTCAGTTTTGAAAATGCTATTCATAAAATGTTACGAAATATTAACATATTATCGACTTTTTTGGACGTTTTTTAAAAGTACTTCCTCAAAAGCGGGAAAAATGCAAATTTGGATTTGGAGATTTGGATTGGCGATTAAAATGTGCTTCCTACGGAAGTACTGCCAATTATTTTTTGCTGGGTAACAGCAGAAGCAATGACAATAAGCCAATCAATTTCAATGTGTTGTGAAAAATTAAATATTATTGACTTCTTCTTCGTCACTGTCATCGATTTAGACAAAATACAGCTTCAAACATTACCAGCGCTGTTGTTCCAGCGGTTAAACCGTTTAAGTGACACGGGCAAATGCACCCTTTATGCAGGGGCACGTTCATAGACTCAAACTCCCCAAACTCTGTTGCGATAAGTATGAACACATCTTGAAATAAATTAAACATCGACTTTATTTACCAAAACAAAAAAACTAACAATAGAAATAAAAATACATTTAAAATCAAAACGCACACGAATTATTACAGAACACTATAATATTTTTACCAGCAAACGTCTATGGGATAAACGAGGGATAAACGATTCAAAGGTCCCTGCTTACCGCCAAATAAGCTTTGACATCAGCCTTCCAGTCATTGTAGGCAGCCACCTTCAGCCGGAACATGTATTCGCCACGCGGCAATGGCAAATATTTGAAAGAACTTTCCTCAAAAACTAAATTGTCCACAATAATGTCGTGCTGAATGAATGAAATCCATATTAAATGATAGAAATTATAAAATCGCAATATACGCACATCATAGGGACAGGTGTGATTAAAATTTGCACTCTTCAAGGACATATCGAAAAATACTTTGACAAATGGATATCTTTTGCGATTTGCCTGATATTGGCAAAAATCGACTGTGGCGTTGTAGAGAAATGGTCGGAATCCGTTGGCCTTCTTGTGAAGTGACAAATTTAACTGCAAAGCAAAAGAAAAGTGTCGATATAATTTTGAATGATTTTTTAAAACAAACACAATACTATCCGGAACTAGCAATCAAAACTGTAGAGCTACTCTTTTGATCATCTGTTGCAGGGTTGGGATTTTGGAATACTTTTAGAATATTTTTTTTAGTTCAAAAATCACTCTTATTTTTTAAAATAGTCTTAAAGTCTCACCGTAATATTAGTCACTGGGATCTGCAATAACTTCACATGAATATTCAACGAGATAACGCCACGTCGTATCACTTTTAGGTCACATCTTGCGAATGTCGCAAAATCCGGACGAAGTTCTTCGCATTTTATGTTGGTAAATCGAACGGATGCCCCGATCAGAGTTAGAAGAGTTGAGAAAAGTAGAAACGCCCAAATTGATTTCATGTTGTCGACTGATATTTCATGCCGTCTGTACTTCCACACATTTTTGTACCAAAATCATAGAAAACATATTAATCGCGTTTTAATTGCAAAGCTGCCACAGCTATGACAATTATTGCAATTATGGTAATGTAATGTAATGTTGTGTGGAAAAGTCAGGTCGATTCGAACAAGTAGATATATAGATATGTGTAATGGGATGATAATCGCATTTAAGTTTAGCAGATGTTTGTGTTTTGTCAAAACGTTCCAATTATAATGGCCTAGATGTATGATTTATTGAGAGGAACTAATCCGTGCGAATATAAGATCGACAGAAACTGGCTAAAATATATGATAGCAAATTTGACGGTTAGGATTCATTCTATGGCAGGAGTTTCTCAAAATCTTTCAATCCCCGTCATTTATTACACTGGATGTGAGAAAAAACCTTGTTTGAGTTCATATCTGCTGGGGTGACTTTCAATTGATTAAAAGCACGGATACATGTACAGGGTGGCTGATCAATGCTGCTACCATGCTACTTAATGCTGTTGTTAAAGGACTGTTTTCTTTGCAGAACTGCATCGAAAGTGAAGCCCTTTCAACACTGTGTGGTTTCAACAGAATGATGCGACTTTGTCACATAGCCAGGTCCTGCTATGAGAGAGAATTGCTGCGAAAATTCCCCAAGAAGCTGATTTCTAGAAACTCGACATTTCGTTGGCCCCAAAGTCTCGTGACCTCACTGACCTATCTTTATTTTAATGTGGGGTTATTTCATCTGGAAGTTTAAAAAACAAATCAAAACAAAATGGATGGTTTAAAGCAATGCATTCGAACAACAATTGAGACAATTCTTACTGCAACTCTGCCCCAAGTACAGAATAATGAACTTTGCACATACGTCACCGACTATCCTCATGTCATTTAAATTCTATTATTTTTAAAACCCGTTAAAAAGGTTTAATAAAAATGTATCAGTTGTTAAATGAACAAAGAAAAATTAATATACCTGAATTAGACAACAAGTTATTTTAGTTTCTTAATGTAGTATCATTCATCAGCCACCCTGTATTATTAAATATTTTTATTTATTTAAGCAGGCCATCTGTCATGTGCCATGTTCAGTACCGGGATGAATTGACATCTGAAGAAAACCAAGAATAACAATGGTAATGATGTTAGCATCAACACCAATGACATAGTGATGTAAAGGGTGATTTTTTAAAATCTGTAGGAAAGTTTTTCAAAAAAAAAAAAAACACATAAAATTCACAAAAATGCATGAAATCTTTATATGAATCGATAGTAGTATAATTTAATGTTTCAAGATTATTTCATGCAAATGTTGACCTTGACAGCGCCTCAAATGGTCCATCCGCTTAGTCCAATTTTGGCATTTCCACGTTTTTGAGTAACAGAGGCCCAATTGCTGCGAACGGCGACGAATCGATAATTGATGGTTATCATTAACACTGGCCGATACAGCTGCGATATTTCCTTTTCGTTCGCACTCTACGTAAGCGTGTTGGTGGTTTAATGTCCAACAATGTAAATTTGGTACGAAATTTAGTCACAATAGGCCGAATAGCCGCTTCAGTAGGTCGATTAAACTGACCTGGAAGCGCGCGATGAACTTTCTTAATTACTTTCTTATTATCAAAATAATAAAATTCAATAATTTGCAAGCGTTGTTCGTTTGTAAGACGATTCATGGTTAAATAACAGACCAAACTGAAGATGTTTGACAGTGAAACAAAACACGAAACGTGCGTCGGCTGTTTAAACCAGTGTTGCCAAAAAGATAATAGCTAAAAAATCACCCTTTATTATAGCCTCCACCTCCAGGATGGGGGTATACTAACTTTATCATTCCGCTTGTAACCCCTTGAAACAACGATATGAGACTCTATAAAGTATATATTCTTGATCGTCATAAAATTCAAAGACGATCTAACCATGTCCGTCCGTCCGTCTGTTGAAAGCACATTGCACC
Organism: Polietes domitor; assembly: GCA_947397865.1. Taxonomy (NCBI): domain Eukaryota; kingdom Metazoa; phylum Arthropoda; class Insecta; order Diptera; family Muscidae; genus Polietes; species Polietes domitor. Next base: position 177,804,172 of record OX377619.1, read on the forward strand.
TAAACGAAAGGAGCTAGAACGCACAGTGGTTCAGAACCGAAATCAATCGGCAAAAATTCAATAACTTTTGTTCTAGTAGACATTTTCTGTAATAAAACCAAAATTGGACAAGGATCCAAAGATTAATTTAAGATATTAACATTAAAAATCGTGATATCGGATATATTTTAGAAATCGGCCCAAAGTTGACTACTTTTCGTATTTTTCGATTTTAAAGAAAATTAAAATTTTTATGTTTTTGTTTTTATTGTTTTTTTAACATATTTTTACGTATTTGTTCATAATGCGAAGAAAACATTTTATTATACCCTACACCATTTCGTGGTCTATGGTATTATAAGTTAGTTTCGCGCCAAATGTTTGTAACACCAAGAAATAATCGAGCTAGACCCACCTTAAAGTATACCGATCGGCTTAGAATCACCAGCTGAGTCGATTTAACGATGTCTGTCTGTCCGTCTGTCCGTCCGTCTGCTGTCCATCTAAGCTTGTTCGCACTCTACAGGTCGCAATTGTTGTCCGATTGTCATGAAACTTGGCAGAAATTTTTTTTCTGTCCAATGATCATCGGTATTGAATTTGGAGGAAATCGATTCAGATTTAGATATAGCCCCCATACAAATGTCGCTCCCAATTTGACATTTTCCGCTCTAGAAACGACATATTGTACCCGATTTTCTTTAAATTTGGCATAACATCTTATAATCCAACTAGAAACACGTATGCGAAAATTGGGTAAGATCGGTTCAGATTTAGATATAGCCCCCATACAAATGTCGCTCCCGATTTGACATTTTCCGCTCTAGAAACGACATATTGTACCCGATTTTCTTTAAATTTGGCAGAACATCTTATAATCCAACTAGAAACACGTATGCGAAAATTGGGTAAGATCGGTTCAGATTTAGATATAGCCCCCATACAAATGTCGCTCCCGATTTGACATTTTCCGCTCTAGAAACGACATATTGTACCCGATTTTCTTTAAATTTGGCAGAACATTTTATAATCCTACTAGAAACACGTATGCGAAAATCGGGTAAGATCGCTTCAGATTTAGATATAGCCCCCATACAAATGTCGCTCCCGATTTGACATTTTCCGCTCTAGAAACGACATATTGTACCCGATTTTCTTTAAATTTGGCAGAACATTTTATAATCCAACTAGAAACACGTATGCGAAAATTGGGTAAGATCGGTTCAGATTTAGATATAGCCCCCATACAAATGTCGCTCCCGATTTGACATTTTCCGCTCTAGAAACGACATATTGTACCCGATTTTCTTTAAATTTGGCAGAACATTTTATAATCCAACTAGAAACACGTATGCGAAAATTGGGTAAGATCGGTTCAGATTTAGATATAGCTCCCGATTTGACATTTTCCGCTCTAGAAACGACATATTGTACCCGATTTTCTTTAAATTTTGCAGAACATCTTATAATCGAACTAGAAACACGTATGCAAAAATCGGGTAAGATCGCTTCAGATTTAGATATAGCCCCCATACAAATGTCGCTCCCGATTTGACATTTTCCGCTCTAGAAACGACATATTGTACCCGATTTTCTTTAAATTTTGCAGAACATCTTATAATCGAACTAGAAACACGAATGCGAAAATTGGGTAAGATCGGTTCAGATTTAGATATAGCCCCCATACAAATGTCGCTCCCGATTTGACATTTTCCGCTCTAGAAACGACATATTGTACCCGATTTTCTTTAAATTTGGCACAATATCCTATAATCCAACTAAAAAACCTATGGTGAAAGTGGGTAAGATCGGTTCAGATTTAGATATAGCCCTGATATATTTCAACTAAGAAGACATATTATGATAGTCAAATATATGGATCCATATTTTGGTATAACCCCCATACAAATTGGGCCCCCATTCTACTCTATTACATCTCTAGAACCCACATCGTGCATTAGATCTCGATATAACTTTGCATATCATGTCATATTTCATCTAAGAATACCTACTTTGAAAGTGATCTATATGGAACCTCTTTTTAATGTAGAGCACTTACAAATGGCCCCATTTTAATTTTTACCCCTCAAGAACGCAAATTTTACATCGGTTTTTTTCTGCAGATTATATTATCTTTCAGGATACAAAGTCAAATATATGTGTCCACATTTTGGAATAACCCAATAACCCATTCTACTCTAATACAGCTCTACAAACTACGTCTTACATCGCATCATGATATATTTCAACTAGGAATACCTACCGTGAAATGAGAAATATATAGGCCCATGTTTTGAGCCGGTGTTGTTATAGGCCTCCTTTCAAATGTCGGTCCGATTTATCCTATTACTACGTATAATTTGTATTATTTTATTTTTTTTTAATTGTATCAATTATTTACCATATTCGTTAAATATGACTAAAGATGAATTTATACGGTATAATTTATATGAACTACATAAAACCATGCTACCATGAAACACCTGGGTTTAGTAATAAAGGCGATGTATATACGCAGGGAGTGGTGTAGGGTATTATATAGTCGGCCCCGCCCGACTTTAGCCTTTCCTTACTTGTTTTTTTATATTATAGATTTTCGGGTTTTTCAGATTTTGAAAATTTAAAAAACCAAATTTATTTTTTGGACTTCGAACTGTATCTCTCATTTTAAGAGATTTTGCACTCAGATCTTTTTTATTAGAAATTGTGGTTTCTTGTTCTAGTAGACATTTTTGAGTTCTGTAAAAAACCAAAATTGGACAAGGATCCAAAGATTATTTTGAGATATTAACATTAAAAATCGGGATATCGTATATATTTTAGAAATCGACCCAAAGTGGACTACTATTCGTATTTTTCGATTTTAAAGAAAATTAAAATTTTAGTTTTTCGTTTGTATTTTTTTGGTCTGTAATCAATATTTAATTTGAACTGGGATATTGTCCTGGCTCAAGACCATTTTGCATCTATATTTAATAGAATGCAAATTTATTTACAAATGGCATGGTGACATTTATTACTTGGCTGCAGGCTACCACGATCATGATTTCGACCATGTCAAAAGTCTTTTCAAGTGGCTTCGCAGCGACTTTTCAATATCAAACCCGGCCTCTATAAGGAGATGATTCTCACAACCGAACGAGAAGCACAACTCACTTGCCGAATTTGCGTTTAAAAAATCGCACCAAGTAATAAAGTACACATGCCATCTTACAAGCATCTCATTGAGTTGCAGATGTAAGTATGTGTAAATGCAGGTATAGTTGCCCAGCAATACTTCTGCCGTGCCAACGCTCATTTGTGTTAGTTTTTTCGTTTGCATTTTTTGGAGCATTTGAAGCAAAATGGTCTTGAACCCAGTTCAAATCAAATATTTTTTTGTTTGCAAATTTTTGAAGATCGCTTCAAAATAACTATTTCTATATGAATGTCAAATTTGCAATGTATGTTGCCATCATGAGTATAATTTAGCATATAACCGTGTGTTATCGGACTTATATTGCCAAAATACAAGAGTAGAAATATTAAAATTGATTTGATTTTAAAATACCGTCTTGGACACACATTTTTTTTGTTGCATTGTGTAATTATTAAAGTATCATACAGATTGATAATGAATCGCTAACATCGGAAGCAATGACAATAAGCCAAACAATTTCAATGTGTTGGGAAAAATTAAATATTATTGACTTCTTATTCGTCACTGTCATCGATTTAGACAGAATACAGCTTCAAACATTGCCAGCGCTGTTGTTCCAGCGGTTAAACCGTTTAAGTGTCACGGGCAAATTCACTCTTTATGCAGGGGCACGTTCATAGACTCAAACTCCCTAAACTCTGTTTCGATAAGTATGAACACATCTTGAAATAAATTAAACATCGACTTTATTTACCAAAAAAAAATAACAATAAAAATACATTTACACGAATTATTACAGATTACCAAACACATTGATCTATGGGATAGACGAGGGATAAACGATTCAAAGGTCCCTGCTTACCGCCACATAAGCTTTGACATCAGCTTTCCAGTCATTGTAGGCAGCCACCTTCAGCCGGAACATGTATTCGCCAAGTGGCAATGGCAAATATTTGAAAGAACTTTCCTCCACAACCAAATTGTCCACAATAATGTCGTGCTGCATGAATGAAATCCATATTAAAGGATAGAAATTATAAAATCGCAATATACGCACATCATAGGGACACGTGTGATTCGCGTTTGAGTTGTTCAGCATAATATCATGAAATACTTTGATAAATGGATATCTTTTACGATTTCTCTGAAATTGGCAAAAATCGACTGTGGCGTTGTAGAGAAATGGTCGGAATCCGTTGGCCTTCTTGTGAAGCGACAGATTTACCTGCAAAGCAAAAGAAAAGTGTCGATATAATTATGAATGATTTTTTAAGAGAGATTTTAATAGAGATAGTCTTTTGATCATCTGTTGCATGGTTGGGATTTTGGCATACTTTTAGAATATTTTTTTTTTTTAATTTCAAAAATCATTCTTATTTTTTTAAATAGTCTTAAAGTCTCACCGTAATATTAGTCACTGGAATCTGCAATAACTTCACGCGAATATTCAACGAGATAACGCCACGTCGTATCACTTTTAGATCACATTTCGGGAATGTCGCAAAATCCGGACGAAGTTCTTCGCATTTTATGTTGGTAAATCGAACGGATGCCCCGATCAGAGTTAGAAGAGTTGAGAAAAGTAGAAACGCCCAAATTGATTTCATGTTGTCGACTGATATTCAATTCTCTGTACTTCCACTCATTTTTGTACCAAAATCATAAAATCATAGAAAACATATTAATCGTGTTTTAATTGCAAAGCTGCCACAGCTATGAAAATAATACAATTATGGTAATGTAATGTAATGTTGTTCGAAAAGCACGGGCCTACGGGAGATTCGAACTAGTAGATATAAATATTTAGCTGGATTTGGGTGAACTGCAAAAACAAGTCGGCACTTTCTGTACCGCAGTCTCTGTGTAATCGGATTTAAGTTTGTTTTTTGTCAAAACGTTCCAATTATAATGGCCTAGATGTATGATTTATTGAGAGGAACTAATCCGTGTGAATATAAGATCGACAAACACTGGCTAAAATATATGATAGCAAATTTGACGGTTAGGATTCATTCTATGGCAGGAGTTTCTCAAATCAATCTTTCAATCTCTTCATTTATTACACTGGATGTGAGAAATGGCTTGTTTGAGTTCACATCTGCTGGGAGGACCTGCAATTGATTAAAAGCACGGATGAATGTATTTTTAAATATTTTTTTATTTATTTAGGCAGGCCATCAAATGGTCCATCCGCTTAGTCCAATTTTGGCATTTCCACGTTTTTGAGTAACAGAGTCCCAATTGCTGCGAACGGCGACGAATCGATAATTGATGGTCATCATTAACACTGGCCGATACAGCTGCGATATTTTCTTTTCGTTCGCACTCTACGTAAGCGTGTTGGTGGTTTAATGTCCAACAATGTAAATTTGGTGCGAAATTTAGTCACAATAGCCCGAATAGCCGCTTCAGTGGGTCGATTAAACTGACCATAAAATGGAAGAAGCGCGCGATGAACTTTCTTGACAGAGCACGCATTTTGATAATAAAATTCAATAATTTGCAAGCGCTGTTCGTTTGTAAGACGATTCATGGTTAAATTATAGACCAAACTGAAGATGGATGTTTGACAGTGAAACAAAACACGAAACGTGCGTCGGCTGTTTAAACCAGTGTTGCCAAAAAGATAATAGCTAAAAAATCACACTTTATTATAGCCTCCACCTCCAGGATGGGGGTATACTAACTTTATCATTCCGCTTGTAACCCCTTGAAACAACGATCTGAGACTCTGTAAAGTATATATATTCTTGATCGTCATAAAATTCTAAGACGATCTAAACATGTCTGTGCGTCCGTCCGTCCGCCTATCGAAGCCACGCTAGCATCTTAACGAAAGGAGCTAGAAAGCACAGTGGTTCAGAACCGAAATCCATAGGCCAAAATTCAATAACTTTTGTTCTAGTAGACATTTTTGAGTTCTGTAAAAAACCAAAATTAGACAATATTATTTGGAGATATTAACATTAAAAATCGGGAAATCAGATATATTTTAGCCCAAAGTGATTCTTATTCGTAGGGGACGAAATGGGACAAAAAGGGGATAAAAATGGTACATATTAAACGATAACAGCTAGAAACACGAAATTTGGTGTGTACATTCCTCTAATTGAGTTGATACATAATATCAAAGTATTTTTTCCAAATTCGTACTTTTAAGGGGTAAAATGGGAATAGAGGGATAAAAATGGTTCCAACCAAACGGCTGCATCTAGAATAATGAAATTCGGTGTATTCATTCGTCTGATTGAGTAGACACGTAAAATAAACGGATTTTTGGAAATTCGTACTTTTTGGGGTTAAAATGAAAAAGGGGATAAAAATAGTACCAACCAAATGACAACAGCTAGAGTCGTGATATTCAGAGTATACATTCCTCTGACTGCGTAAACACGAAAAATAAATGTTTTTTTCAAATTCGTACTTTCAAGAATGGGTACAGAGGGATACAAATAGTACCAACTAAACGGCTACAGCTAGAATGGTGAAATTAGGTGTGTACATTCCTTCAATTGCGTAGACACGTAAAATAAAGAGATTTTAGAAAGTCGTACTCATAGGGGGGTAAAATTGGAAAAAAATGGGATAAAAACGGTACCAACCAAATGACTGCAGCTAGAATCATGGAATTTGGTGTATACATTCCTCTAACTGCATAGACACGCGGAATAAAAATATTTTTCCAAATTCTTACTTTTTACTTTTACGGCAAAAATGGTTAAATCATGAAGTTAGGTTATTTTGCACTATGAACGTGAGATAATGCATTTTTAAAATTTGTACTTTTGTAATTAAAATAGAATGGAAATACAACCAACTGTAGCACCCACTATCTACCAATATTTGTGGTATTTAAGCTTTTTTGAAAATATAAATATTTGTAAAAATATTTACTTTTTGAATTGACTTGAAGTATTATTTCCATATGTAAACATATTGGTAGCCTTGCCTTATAAGCGTGGTTTGAAGTAATAAAAAAATTTATAAAATTATGTTGTCAATATTGGTATTTGTTTTGGTTTGTCTATATTAAAAAAATGTTTTCCTGTAATATTACTGCACTTCTACGAAACTCGAAAGCCTCTGTGGAATACAATCCATGGTGGAGGGTGTATAAAGTTCGGCCCGCCCGAAAATAACGCCTTTTTTACTTGTTTGTTTTTTTTAACATATTTTTACGTATTTGTTCATAATGCGAAGAAAACTTTTCAATTTTTTTATATTACAGATTTTATTTTTTGGACTTTGTCGAACTTTTTCTCACACATTTTAAGAGATTTTGCACTCAGATCTTTTTTATTAGAAATTGTGGTTTCTTAGCTTTATAATGACGCCAAAACTATAGTTTGGTTGTAATGAATATTGTAAACAAATATCCTTTTTGAACAAATGTCTGATTTTGGACCAACACAACTTTTTTCATGGTGTTACAAAGGGAATCCCAAAATTAGTATACACCCATCCTGGAATTCGAAAAACATTTAGTGAAAAATATATTTTTTCACTTTGCGCAGAATCTCGTCTGTTCAACTTCTAGAAGTCAATAAGTAGTGGCTCTATTTATGTATCATCGAAGTGATACATATATAGATATTTTAATAATTTACATTCGCACTTTTGCGAGTCATATAAAGGCTATAAATGCGTCATATGAAAGAGAAGAATATGTGTTAAAAATAATTAGAATTTCATGATTCTATTTTTTCGGAAAAAAATATTTTTTACAATTTTTTATATTTTTCCTGAACAACGGATAGACATGGCCAGAAGAATATATATACTTTACAGGGTCTCAGATCGATATTTCAAGATGTTACTAAGGGAATCACAAAATTAGTATACACCCATATCCTGGAATTCGAGAAACATTTAGTGAAAAAATATATTTTTTCACTTTGCGCACAATCTCGTCGGTTCCACTTCTAGAAGTCAATAAGTAGTGGCTCCATTTATGTATCCTCGAAGTAACACATATACAGATATTTTAATAATTTATTTTCGCACTTTTGCGAGTCATATAAAGACTATATATGCATCATATGAAAGAGAAGAATATCTGTTAAAAATAATACAAATTTTATGATTCTATTTTTTTCGGAAAAAGAATATTTTTTAAATTTTTTTTATGTTTTTCCTGGACAACTTTTTGTCATTTGTAGCCATCGTAATTACATATTGTTGGTGGGTGTGATCCAAAATGAGGGTACACAAATTAAAGGTACCTTCGGAATTTTAGTAAACAGTTAAAAAAAATATCCATAAACAATTGTTTGGTGTTTATTTTTTGCCTCAATGCAAACAATTTTTGGTCTCGATTTTTATTTTTACTTTTTTGGGGGCAATATCAGCGATAATAGTTTACGATTTTTCATTCAACGTGCTTGCGAAGATCCTTTAAATTCCTTGCAGGGAACTGAAGCGATTGAGATTTTCATTACGGCCTAATATCCACATATTATGCATTTATTTGTGTAAGCGCACATACACTTACATGACATCTCCTTCATCTTGTTACAAGTTGAAGGTGTAACATTTACAACATGTCTTATTGTTTTTCTTTTTCTCTGTCATGTTCCTCTGTTCTTGTTCTTGTTTTTCTTCTGTACAGTTTATGCTCATCTTTTATGCTGCGACATCAGGTTTCGTTGTCTTCGCCTCAGCGCTAGGTTATGCGCCTTAAAGTAGGCATTGTTCTGAAGCAGCCGCGTGTATATGCTTTAGATGTGTTGAGATGGTATGAATATGAATGAATATCGTGGATAATTGTCATCATCAACAATGTGTTAATGGTTTCCGCTGTTGTGGGGTTTTCTTTATATAGGATGGGCCATTTAAAACTTTAAGAATCGGCTATTAAAAAAATGTGCTGATTATTTTTTTCAAATTTCTTGTTTTATTGGAAAGGTTGAACTGTGTCGTTTAATAATGGAACACAATATGCTCATTCATATGACTACCACAACTGGCTTGGCAGTACCTCATCCGATCAAACCATCTTTTCAGTACAGCCCAAAATCCACCACAAACAGTGACTCGTTGTGGATGCGTTGGCTTTTCAATAGTCTGGTGTGGGTTCTCTGAAGCCCATATGCGGCAATTTTGCTTATTGACATAGCCACCGGGATGAAAATGAGCTTCATGAAGGCTGAACTGAAGGCCGATCTCCTCTTGATTATTTTACCTTTCATTGTCCAGCTAATCGGTAGGTCAAATTTATTATGACCATCCCATGTATATTCGATTTTCTTGACTATTTCTCTGCATTTCCTGCATCTTTTCTCTAAAAAGGCTTTATTTGAAGCACGTCAAAATTGCATGCTCCCAAATCTCGACTTTACTGAATTGAATTATGTAAAGACCATTCCCGTTAAGCATATTCTAAAAGATTTTGCCAATATCGCGGCTAAATTTAGCTGTAAATGTATTTAAAGTTCATAAATGCTAAAATAGTCGAAAACTTCATCATAATAGTGGTTATTTTTATTGGGATGTATCTCGAAAACCATGTATCGCATTGAAATTTCGTTTAGTTCGTAGATAATAGGAGCTCTTGAGGTATTCTTTGGCATTTACAAAAATGTAATTACGTTTTTTGCTTCCCTTTTCAGACAGTGGTTTACCTGAAGGTTGTATTTATTCAGTATTGGTAATTGTCTACAGTATAAAACTATATTCGCGAGGCCGAGCGATGCCTCGGCAATTTTAAATATTATTAAACTACTGTCTTATTTATTCATTTTAAAAAGAATATTCTGCTTATAGGTGCAAACATCGATTTAATGACTGAAATGGTAAAACATTCTAAGCCAAAAATGAAGCAATACTTTCTTCGTTGTTCTCTTTTAATGTTTTTTGGAAAAATTATTTAAAGCATACCTTAGGGATGTAAGGTTTTAGGGCATGTGAACGCATGTAAAGATTGGACCAATATATTATTTTTAAGTTATTTATAAAGTTATAATAGTTTTTTGTCATCGAATAATAAAAAAAATAATAATTTCTATAAAAAATCGAAAAAACTAAAATTTTTATTTGGGCATTGGGTGTGGCACTGACAATTTTCATTTATTTATGGACTCAAATGAAATCGCTGTTAATGATTTGAATTAACATATATATTTAAATAAGAAATTTATGACGTTTTCTTCATTTTAACTTACATGGGAGGTAGGCAGAGTTAAACAAAACAAGTAAAAACGGCGTTAAGTTCGGCCGGGCCGAACTTTATATGCCCTCCACCATGGATTGCATTCCACAGAGGCTGTCGATTTTCGGAGAAGTGCAGTAATATTACTGGAAAATATAAATTGTTTTAATATAGCCAAACCAAAACAAATACAAAATAATGTTATAAATAAATATAATTTTTTATTATTATTTCAAACCACTCTTTAGGTTTACATGCTATTAGTAGCCTTGCCTTAAAAGAGTGTTTTGAAATAATAAAAAAATATATATATTTATTTATAAAATTATTTTGTATTTGAAATAAGTCAATTCAAAAAATAAACATTCTTATATTTGTATTTGCACAAAGCTTAAATACCATAAATATTGGTAGATAGAGGGTGCTACAGTTGGTTGTATTTCCATTCTATTTTAATTCCAAAAGTACCAATTTTGAAAATCCTTTATCTCTCGTACACGTCAACCAATTTTTGCCGTAAAAGTACGAATTTGAAAAATCTTTTAGTTTGCCTGTCTATGCAGTCAGAGGAATGTATACAACGAATTCCATGATTCTAACTGCGGCCACTTTGTTGGTACCATTTTTATCCCATTTTTCCTATTTTACCCCGTTAAGAGTACGACTTTCTAAAATCTCATTATTTTACGTGTCTACGCATTTAGAAGGATGTACACACCGAGTTTTATAATTCTAGCTGTAATCGTTTAGTTGGTACTATTTTTATCCCTCTACACCCAAAAAAAACTTTTTTGTGTCTACGCAGTCAAAGGAATGTATACTCCAAATTTCATGACTCTAGCTGCGGTCATTTGGTTGGTACCATTTTAACCCCAAAAAGTATGCATTTTGAATAGTTCGTTTATTTTACAAGTCTACGTAAACGAATGTATACTCCTAATTTCATGACTCTAGCTGAGGTCATTTGGTTGGTACTATTTTTATCCCCTTTTTCCATTTTAACCCCAAAAAGTACGAATTTCGAATAATTCGTTTATTTTACGAGTCTACGTAATCAGAGGAATGTATACACCGAATTTCATTATTCTAGATGCAGCCGTTTGGTTGGTACCATTTTTATCCCTCTATTCCATTTTACCCCTTAAAAGTACGAATTTGGAAAAAAATACTTTTATATTATGTCTCTACTCAGTTAGAGGAATATACACACCGACCATTTCGTGTTTCTAGCTGTTGTCGTTTAATAGGTACCATTTTTATCCCTTTTTGTCCCATTTCATCCCCTACGAATAAAAATTACTTTATGGTGCATGTTTTTGTTATAGGGGGAATGCGCATACCCGATATCAAGTAAATACAATCAAATATAATAAAAAATATACTTAAATACTCTAAAATATTAGGTGTCATTATGGGTATTTTTGGTCCTTGTGAGGGAAAAATTTTTCCCTTTGGGCCGATTTCTCCCAGATTCAATCCTAACCGATCTACGACTATAAGACACATTTTTGGAAAATTTGGACGTCCTAGCTCCTTTCGTTTAGATGCTAGCGTGATTTCAATGTATGAAAATATTCCACTGTGCGTCGTATCGGCAGAAACAGCATCTTAACAACAACCGGCAACAACAATAACACACACACACGAACCATTAATAATCCTGCTATAACCACTAGAATATAGTGTGAGAGGGAAAGAGATAGTAACAGGTAGTGAATGCGAAAGAAGGTGTTACTTATTTTTAAACAAGAATGACCTCTCATTATTCACTTTGGCACACAAAACACACTCAATCACAAACACTCACCACCTAAGCTCAGCAAAGGCATACACTGAAGCTCACATGAGTATGAGTTCGTTCACGAACAGTCAGGAATGGCGAAGGCATACAGCATGTGCATATGTGTTTACAGTGGCGCTCTCTCTCTCACACACCCTTTCTCTAACACTCTCAGTTTAACATGGTAATCATCAATTAAAGTTGGATATTAAATCTTATCTATCGTAGACATGCAACAGTATCACAACAGATTTATCACACACACACACTCGCACAGACACACCCGAGCAAACACTTATACTCGGGCAAGCAGGCCAGTGTTTGGAGAGGAGAGATGTTGATGTTGTTGAAAATGGTGGTGTGGAGGTGGTGTCATTGTTGATGTTGTGAATACCAATAAAAAATGACAACGACACCAGCCATATAAAAAATATTACATAATGTACACAAACACATAATTTACAATAACAAAAGTATTGCTGTTTTTGTCGCCATGTCGCAACAACACTCTCCCAACAGAAAACACACACAACTTTACAACACTTTGATGTTGTTGACTCCGACCGCCGATAATGATGTTGCTGGCTACTGCTGGCTGCTGCTCTGATGCTGTAATGTTGTTGGTGATTTTACTGCTGTTATAGCCATTATGTATAGTTGTTATTATTGCCATTAAATATAACAAGAACTTTTTTAATATTAACTGTAGGAGTTTTTTAGCACGACTACTTCTATATCAGCCTTAACAACAATTGCAACCGGCAACTACTGCCATATAAGAGGGTGGTGTGATAGGCGAAAGAGAATCGAAAACTCTCAATACCAATTCCGACCAACGAGAAATTTTAAATTTAGACAACATAATAAAACAACATAATAAATAATTTATTTGCTTTTTTGGACAGAACAAAATCACTTTAAACAATTGAGAGTTTCTTACGTATAAACTGGAAACAAACAATTGACAAGGTAAGGAGCATGGATTTCTTAATATTAATGCCACAAACAGTCAAAGACTGCCCTTTTCGATTTTTTAACTGTCACAACGCACCGAGAATTTCCAGCGTTTAATGTCAAATGGTCAAACTAATTAGACTGCGAGCTATAAAAATACAACTTCAAATTTTATTAGTGAAATAAAACATATTGACTCTTCTCTGTTGTCTTGAGAAACAATCCCCGATCGTTGCTTATTGTGTGGTTGGGGGAAATGACTTTTTATTACTACTACTACTTAATCGTTTAACACTTGGCCAACTTCCAATTTCAAACAGCAATTTCGCTACGCTTGTGGGTTATTTATTGCGCTACAGTTGCCTGTTACAATTTAATTAGACTTCTCATACCAACCCTCGACACAACACGCAGCAAGCATGCACGATTTCGTGCAGCTTCGTTTTTAACATTAATGAACGGCTTCCGGTTTCAACAACTTTAACTCAACTGGCAGCGGAGGATATTGGCCTCATCAATGCTGCAACGTATGAAAGTAAGCGTGTCTGAATATTTGAATGTGTGAGTGTGCTCATTATCAGTATGAACCAAAAAGCACAGCAACACAGGGGAAATAACATTGGCAATACTAGATATTAGGACACAGTGGGGGATTTTTCAATTAATGGAAATACACCACAGAATAATTCAAATAATTGAATAATTGAATAATTGAATAATTGAATAATTGAATAATTGAATAATTGAATAATTGAATAATTGAATAATTGAATAATTGAATAATTGAATAATTGAATAATTGAATAATTGAATAATTGAATAATTGAATAATTGAATAATTGAATAATTGAATAATTGAATAATTGAATAATTGAATAATTGAATAATTGAATAATTGAATAATTGAATAATTGAATAATTGAATAATTGAATAATTGAATAATTGAATAATTGAATAATTGAATAATTGAATAATTGAATAATTGAATAATTGAATAATTGAATAATTGAATAATTGAATAATTGAATAATTGAATAATTGAATAATTGAATAATTGAATAATTGAATAATTGAATAATTGAATAATTGAATAATTGAATAATTGAATAATTGAATAATTGAATAATTGAATAATTGAATAATTGAATAATTGAATAATTGAATAATTGAATAATTGAATAATTGAATAATTGAATAATTGAATAATTGAATAATTGAATAATTGAATAATTGAATAATTGAATAATTGAATAATTGAATAATTGAATAATTGAATAATTGAATAATTGAATAATTGAATAATTGAATAATTGAATAATTGAATAATTGAATAATTGAATAATTGAATAATTGAATAATTGAATAATTGAATAATTGAATAATTGAATAATTGAATAATTGAATAATTGAATAATTGAATAATTGAATAATTGAATAATTGAATAATTGAATAATTGAATAATTGAATAATTGAATAATTGAATAATTGAATAATTGAATAATTGAATAATTGAATAATTGAATAATTGAATAATTGAATAATTGAATAATTGAATAATTGAATAATTGAATAATTGAATAATTGAATAATTGAATAATTGAATAATTGAATAATTGAATAATTGAATAATTGAATAATTGAATAATTGAATAATTGAATAATTGAATAATTGAATAATTGAATAATTGAATAATTGAATAATTGAATAATTGAATAATTGAATAATTGAATAATTGAATAATTGAATAATTGAATAATTGAATAATTGAATAATTGAATAATTGAATAATTGAATAATTGAATAATTGAATAATTGAATAATTGAATAATTGAATAATTGAATAATTGAATAATTGAATAATTGAATAATTGAATAATTGAATAATTGAATAATTGAATAATTGAATAATTGAATAATTGAATAATTGAATAATTGAATAATTGAATAATTGAATAATTGAATAATTGAATAATTGAATAATTGAATAATTGAATAATTGAATAATTGAATAATTGAATAATTGAATAATTGAATAATTGAATAATTGAATAATTGAATAATTGAATAATTGAATAATTGAATAATTGAATAATTGAATAATTGAATAATTGAATAATTGAATAATTGAATAATTGAATAATTGAATAATTGAATAATTGAATAATTGAATAATTGAATAATTGAATAATTGAATAATTGAATAATTGAATAATTGAATAATTGAATAATTGAATAATTGAATAATTGAATAATTGAATAATTGAATAATTGAATAATTGAATAATTGAATAATTGAATAATTGAATAATTGAATAATTGAATAATTGAATAATTGAATAATTGAATAATTGAATAATTGAATAATTGAATAATTGAATAATTGAATAATTGAATAATTGAATAATTGAATAATTGAATAATTGAATAATTGAATAATTGAATAATTGAATAATTGAATAATTGAATAATTGAATAATTGAATAATTGAATAATTGAATAATTGAATAATTGAATAATTGAATAATTGAATAATTGAATAATTGAATAATTGAATAATTGAATAATTGAATAATTGAATAATTGAATAATTGAATAATTGAATAATTGAATAATTGAATAATTGAATAATTGAATAATTGAATAATTGAATAATTGAATAATTGAATAATTGAATAATTGAATAATTGAATAATTGAATAATTGAATAATTGAATAATTGAATAATTGAATAATTGAATAATTGAATAATTGAATAATTGAATAATTGAATAATTGAATAATTGAATAATTGAATAATTGAATAATTGAATAATTGAATAATTGAATAATTGAATAATTGAATAATTGAATAATTGAATAATTGAATAATTGAATAATTGAATAATTGAATAATTGAATAATTGAATAATTGAATAATTGAATAATTGAATAATTGAATAATTGAATAATTGAATAATTGAATAATTGAATAATTGAATAATTGAATAATTGAATAATTGAATAATTGAATAATTGAATAATTGAATAATTGAATAATTGAATAATTGAATAATTGAATAATTGAATAATTGAATAATTGAATAATTGAATAATTGAATAATTGAATAATTGAATAATTGAATAATTGAATAATTGAATAATTGAATAATTGAATAATTGAATAATTGAATAATTGAATAATTGAATAATTGAATAATTGAATAATTGAATAATTGAATAATTGAATAATTGAATAATTGAATAATTGAATAATTGAATAATTGAATAATTGAATAATTGAATAATTGAATAATTGAATAATTGAATAATTGAATAATTGAATAATTGAATAATTGAATAATTGAATAATTGAATAATTGAATAATTGAATAATTGAATAATTGAATAATTGAATAATTGAATAATTGAATAATTGAATAATTGAATAATTGAATAATTGAATAATTGAATAATTGAATAATTGAATAATTGAATAATTGAATAATTGAATAATTGAATAATTGAATAATTGAATAATTGAATAATTGAATAATTGAATAATTGAATAATTGAATAATTGAATAATTGAATAATTGAATAATTGAATAATTGAATAATTGAATAATTGAATAATTGAATAATTGAATAATTGAATAATTGAATAATTGAATAATTGAATAATTGAATAATTGAATAATTGAATAATTGAATAATTGAATAATTGAATAATTGAATAATTGAATAATTGAATAATTGAATAATTGAATAATTGAATAATTGAATAATTGAATAATTGAATAATTGAATAATTGAATAATTGAATAATTGAATAATTGAATAATTGAATAATTGAATAATTGAATAATTGAATAATTGAATAATTGAATAATTGAATAATTGAATTGAATCGAATGTCTGATTAGAGCCAAATGAAGCGCTGGAATATTTCCCACTGTGCCGTGCCATAAGTAATCTTTCGAGTAGCCAACTTGCAGCATAAGTACCCGCCGTAATGCTTGCTCGCGTGTAGCATATTTTTGGTGTTTTATGTCGGTTGTTTGTCGGCAGCATCCCCCAATGCCCTGTCGTCGAGAGATAAGATGTTGTTACTACAGCCAGGCTAAATGTATATTTGGTTGTCATGTACCCTCCTGCTTCACGCAGCTCTGCTATCTGCCGCGACTGTTCTACTGGTATTTGTGTAGTGATGTGTGTATTTCATGTGACGGTGCTCACCCATACTCACTCGCACTCACTTAGCGAGATCCCCTTCCGTTTTTCGTTACGAGTACCTATCCAACATTGTTTTGAGTTTTTCTGGTTCTGGGTGTTTGGTTTTTTTAAGTTTTGTTTCAAAGTCTCAACAAGATTTTTTCGTGCTGGTTGTAGAGCTGCTTGTCCAGTGGGGTGGGGAGTACGGAACAGAGTACAGAGGGTGAGAAATGGTCTCTCAGTTGAGATTTCGGGTTTTGGTTTTCTTTCTGCTCTGTCATGTTTAAATATTTAAATCCATGTGAAATTGACATCGTGAGTGAGCTAAAGACCCGTGCGCGCGTGTGTGTGAGTGAGTGTAAGCGTGTATGTGTAAAAGTGTGTTAAATGTTGAGGTTTTAAAATTTTATACGTTTTTAAATGTTAACCTGATCTCCGTATCTCTCCCGGCGGGCGATTATGACAAAAATATTCTTTTTAATTTTAATGGCTGCAGGCTGTGGCGCAGATATGTGAGAGCATCAGCGCGAAGAAGTAACCTTGGTTGTTGCGAGTTCTTGCCTTTTTTAATTTCCTTTTTGGTTTTTGGGTAGTCTTACAGTTTTCTTCATTTGCATAGAATTCCAGCCGAGTGTTTGTTATCACAGGCAATTGTCGTGTGGTGGTGTGAGAGGCATCGAACAACAAACCTTTGCCAAAGTCAAGTTTCTGTTTGTTCTTCGTTGGTATCTGCAACTTTGCGTAATTGTACTTTTAAAGCGAAAAATGGCTAAGATTAAGTTAAGAAATCAATTTAACTTTTTTTCCAAGGATTTAGTCAAAACAAAAATGCGGCTTAAGATGTTCTTTTTTTCGTGTTGTCAAGGCAAAGGATGACAGTTAAAGGCACAAGTTTTCGTCATCGCAGAGAATTTGTTGGGCACACCTTGTTGCGGGATATTGGCGTTAAATAGTAACAAATGTGGAGAAAAGAAATATATCTTAAATTTTTAACGAATTTTCTTCTTATATTTTTTATCATGAATTGTTTTAAAAAAATACATTTACATTTAATGTTTTGTAAAATTAGTTAAAATTTTGATTTTTCAAAAAAGGACATTCAGCTACTAGTCGTATCCTTGCAGCTAGTACAAACAAATTTTGCAAATGTGTTATCTGTGCTCTATGTGATTCGTGGCTGGCGTTTTGTTGCATTTGAAAACCTTTTCGGCGATTTATTAGCATTATATGAGATAAGGAATTTTATTTCAGTAAACTTTATTTGTATTTTTTTTAACAAATATCACCTATAAAGTGTTGCGAACTGAATTTTCTTACATTCATACATTTTTATGTCCATAATTTAATTTTTTGAAAAAAGGACATTCGTGCACTAGACGAATCCTTGCATTGATTTCAAAGAAATTTTGCAAATATGTTAACTATGCTGTAGGTGATTCGTGGAACAAATTACGTTACATTTGAGAGTATTTTCAATGCTTTAATCGCATTTTATGAGAACAGGAAATTAATTCTGAGAAACTTTTTTCTAAAAATTTCTATAGTATAGTAGATACTGATGGAATATGAATTAGAACATATTCATACATTTGTATGCCAAAAATACGATTTGTGCAAAAAAGGACATTCGTGCACTAGGCTAGTACTTGCTTCGTTTTTAATGAAATTTTGCACATTAGTCAACTAGGACCTAGGTGATTCGTGGAACAAATTTCGTTACATTTGATAGTCATTCCAACGCATTGAATTTTATAAGAATAGGAAATTAATTCTGAGTAACTTTGCTTCTCTGTAAATTTCTATATAGTAGATCCTGATGGAATATGAATTAGAACACAGTTATGCAGTTATATGTCAAATATATAATTTTTCAAAAAAATGGACATTCGTGCACTAGACGAATCCTTGCATCGATTTCAAAGAAATTTAGCACATATGTCAACTAGGCCCTAGGTGGTTCGTGGAACAAATTACGTTACATTTGAGAGCCTTTGCAATGCTTTGGTTGCATTTTATGAAAACACGAAGTTAATTTGCGAAACTTTGCTTCACTATTTCTATATAGTAGATACTGATTGAATATGAATTAGAACACAGTCATGCTGTTGTATGTCAAATACAGGGTTTTTCATAAAAGGACATTCGTGCACTAGACGAATCCTTGCATTCCTTGATATATTAATATTATTTGATATGAAAAGTTTCGGGAAATTTTGCTTTTAAGACTTTTTGTAAATAAATATCAGCATTTTATGCTAATTTTATGATTTTTTCAAAAAAGGACATTCGTGCACTAGGCGAATCCTTGCATCGATTTCAAAGAAATTTAGCACATATGTCAACTAAGCCCTAGGTGATTCGTGGAACAAATTTCGTTACATTTGAGAGCATTGATACATTTGATTTAATTGTATTATATGAGATCAAGAAAATAATTTCAGGATTTTTTGTTTTTAATATTTTTAATAGAATTAGAAAATAAATTGTATCTGTTTACTTTATATGAATTTTCTAAAAAAGGACACTCAAAAACATTGTGTATCCTTCTGCATGGGTCAATGAAATTTTGCAAATATATTAATTGTGCTGAATGCGATTCTGGAATAAGTTTTGACAATTTCAAAGTTTATTTATATGGTTCATTTGAATTATATGATATGGCAAATTTAATTCCAGGACAATTTAACAAATTTAATATTTTTTTACAAATATACATATGTTATGAAATTAATTTCTTCACATTCATATATTTTTTCTCTGCTTAATGAGCATATCTCAAAAAGGACATTCAAGCACTATGCGTATCCTTGCCTCAGGATCAACGAAATTTTGCAAATATCTTAACTGGGGCCTAGTTGGTTCGCAGAGGAAATTGTGTGAAATTTGAGAAACTTTTCATTGCTTCAATTGCATTTTAAAAGATCATGAATTTATTTTTGCTAAACATTGTTTTTGACAAGGAAATATCGCCTAGATATCATGAGGAAGTTTTTATGTTCATATTCATGCATTTTAATGCCTTCTGGGTACATTCTGCGAAAAAGGACATTCGGGTAAGAGGCGTATCCTTGCACCAAGGTCAGTCAAATTTTGCAAATTCGTTAGCTATGCTGTGTGTGATTCGTTGATGTAATTTTGCAGCTTTTGAAAGTATAGTTTGGAGTTTATAGCGGTATAGAATTACCAACAAAAATTGAATAAATAATTTTATTTTGAAATAGCAAAATTGGTATTGATATTCTGTTGATATATATTATAGCTACAGCTTTATTTTGTGCGGTGACTTATAGTGGAATTTGACGTAGAATATTTTTGCCATTTACACTATTCACCTAAAATTTAGTTTTGTGGGGTATTTTCCCAACAATTAGAAAAAATTAACTCTAAAATGAATTTTAAGTTTTGTCTTATTTTTGGGCATTTAAGCTGATCTTTGAGTTTTGGTGTATTCAGAGACTTATAGTAGAATTTTATGGCAAATATTTTTGTGGAACATTTTTATCCGTTATATCCCTATTTTAGGGCTGTTTTTACCCATTTGCACAAAAGGGACCCAAAAGACCCCTATATTGATACTGCTTTTTTATTTGTATATATTGTAGCTACAGCTTTCTTTTGTTCGCTGACTTATAGTTAAATTTGACATAGAATATTTTTGCCATTCACACCATGCACCTAAAATGCAGTTTTGTGGCACAGTGTGACAGTTATTCGAAAAAGTGCGAAAATTAACCCTAAAATGAATTTGAAGTTTTGACTTATTTTCAGGCATTTAAGTTGATCTTTGAGTTTTGGTGTAGTCAGAGAGTTTTAGTAGAATTTTATGGCAAATATTTTTGCGGAGCATTTTTATCCGTTATATCCCTATTTTAGGGGTGTTTTTACCCTGTTTGTACAAAATGAGCCCAAAAGACCCCTATATTGGTACTGCTATTTTATTTGTATACTAGCAGTACCCGCTGCTTCGCACGCGAAAAAGCAAGTTATTCGTTAATTTTATCCGTCTCTGTTTTTGGATAGTATTTATTTAATTTTTGGTGGATATAGATAAATCTAAATTAGTAATTTGGAAACCTCCTATTAGCTAGCACTCACACACAGTCAAAGGAATGTACTTGTCGATATGCACTATTTTAGCTGAACTACTTCGTATGTATAGTTTTCTACCAAGTTTTGAACAAAAAATTACAACCATTTCTATCCTCGATCTCATGTTTCTAGATTCAGCCAGCCAGTTTATAACTTTTTGCACCTCTTTCCCAAAAATGACACATTTTGAAAAATCACTATAGGTAACATGTGTTTTTGCTCCCCTAAAAATATGTACTTTATTTGGTAACACATTCATTCCCCTTTACATGTTTGTACAGCATTTTTATACCTTTTCGTCCCGCGCACCCCTTAGAAGTACAAATTTCGAAAAATCCAATTTTACTTCGTTTCTCTATCGTCAGTGGAATTTACAAACCAAATTTCACGTTTCTAGCTATAATACTTTAGGTGGTACCCTTTTTGTCCCGCTCGCCCCTTAAAAGTAAAAATTTCGAAAAATCCAATTCTATTTCTTTTCTATGTGGTCAGAGGAAGCTACATACCAAATTTCACGTTTCTAGCTGTAATACTTTAGTTGGTACCATTTTTATCCCATTTTGTCCCGCTCGTCCCTTAAAAGTACAAATTTCGAAAAATCTAATTTTACTTCGTTTCTATATGGTCAGAGGAATTTACATACCAAATTTCACGTTTCTAGCTGTAATACTTTAGTTGGTACCATTTTTATCCCTTTTTGTCCCGCTCGTCCCTTAAAAGTACAAATTTCGAAAAAACCAATTTTACTTCGTTTCTATATGGTCAGAGGAATTTACATACCAAATTTCACGTTTCTAACTGTAATACTTTAGTTGGTACCATTTTTGTCCCGCTCGTCCCTTAAAAGTACAAATTTCGAAAAATCTAATTTTACTTCGTTTCTATATGGTCAGAGGAATTTACATACCAAATTTCACGTTTCTAGCTGTAATACTTTAGTTGGTACCATTTTTATCCCTTTTTGTCCCGCTCGTCCCTTAAAAGTACAAATTTCCAATTTTACTTCGTTTCTATATGGTCAGAGGAATTTACATACCAAATTTCACGTTTCTAACTGTAATACTTTAGTTGGTACCATTTTTGTCCCGCTCGTCCCTTAAAAGTACAAATTTCGAAAAATTTAATTTTATTTCGTTTCTATATTGTCAGAGGAATTTACATACCAAATTTCACGTTTCCAGCTGTAATACTTTAGTTGGTACCATTTTTATCCCTTTTTGTCCCACTCGTCCCTTAAAAGTACAAATTTCGAAAAATCCAATTTTACTTCGTTTCTATATAGTCAGAGGAACTTACATACAAAATTTCACGTTTCTAGCTATAATACTTTAGTTGGTACCATTTTTATCCCTTTTTGTCCCGCTCGTCCCTTAAAAGTACAAATTTCGAAAAATCCAATTTTACTTCGTTTCTATATAGTCAGAGGAATTTACATACCAAATTTCACGTTTCTAGCTATAATACTTTAGTTGGTACCATTTTTATCCCTTTTTGTCCCGCTCGTCCCTTAAAAGTACAAATTTCGAAAAATCCAATTTTACTTCGTTTCTATATGGTTAGAGGAATTTACATACTAAAATTCACGTTTCTAGCTGTAAAATTTAGTTGGTACCATTTTTATCCCTTTTTGTCCCGCTCGTCCCTTAAAAGTACAAATTTCGAAAAGTCCAATTTTACTTCGTTTCTATATGGTCAGAGGAATTTACATACCAAATTTCACGTTTCTAGCTGTAATACTTAAGTTGGTACCATTTGTATCCCTTTTAGTACCGCTCGTCACTTAAAAGTACAAATTTCGAAAAATCCAATTTTACTTCGTTTCTATATGGTCAGAGGAATTTACATACCAAATTTCACGTTTCTAACTGTAATACTTTAGTTGGTACCATTTTTGTCCCGCTCGTCCCTTAAAAGTACAAATTTCGAAAAATCTAATTTTACTTCGTTTCTATATGGTCAGAGGAATTTACATACCAAATTTCACGTTTCCAGCTGTAATACTTTAGTTGGTACCATTTTTATCCCTTTTTGTCCCACTCTTCCCTTAAAAGTACAAATTTCGGAAAATCCAATTTTACTTCGTTTCTATATGGCCAGAGGAATTTACATACCAAATTTCACGTTTCTAGCTGTAATACTTTAGTTGGTACCATTTTTATCCCTTTTTGTCCCGCTCGTCCCTTAAAAGTACAAGTTTCGAAAAATCCCTATTTGTAGCTCGTCTGCATGGTCATTGCAAGGAACTCACCGAATTTCATGTTTATAGCTACTGCCGTTTAATCAGAACGAATGTTCGATGTTTATCCCTTTTTGGTCCATTTTATCCCCTAAAAGTACGAATTTCGTAAAACCCTTTCTTAGTCGACGTCTACGTCATATTTGGGAACTACCCTGAAAATTTCATGACCCTGGCTTCAGCCGTTTGGTCTGGGGGCTGGTCAATGATAAGTCAGTCAGTCAGTAACGCAACTCTTTTATATATATAGATATTGTAGCTACAGCTTACTTCTTTTCGGTGACTTATGGTGAAATTTGATGTAGAATATTTTCGCCATTTACATCATCCACCTAAAATTATATTTTGTGGGACATTTTGGCAACAATTCGAAAAAGTGCGAAAATTTGCCCAAAAACGAATTTGAAGTTTTGACTTATTTTCAGGCATTTAAGTTGATCTTTGGTGTATTCAGAGACTTATAAAGGGTGATTTTTTAAGAGCTTGATAACTTTTTTTTTTTAAAAAACGCATAAAATTTGCAAAATCTCATCGGTTCTTTATTTGAAACGTTAGATTGGTCCATGACATTTACTTTTTGAAGATAATTTCATTTAAATGTTGACCGCGGCTGCGTCTTAGGTGGTCCATCCGCTTAGTCCAATTTTGGCATTTCCACGTTTTTGAGTAACAGAGACCCAATTGGTGCGAACGGCGACGAATCGAAAATTGGTGGTCATCATTAACACTGGCCGATACAGCTGCGATATTTTCTTCAGTTCGCACTCTACGTAAGCGTGTTGGTGGTTTAATGTCCAACAATGTAAATTTGGTGCGAAATTTAGTCACAATAGCCCGAATAGCCGCTTCAGTGGGTCGATTAAACTGACCATAAAATGGAAGCGCGCAATGAACTTTCTTAACAGAGCACGCATTTTGATAATAAAATTCAATAATTTGCAAGCGTTGTTCGTTTGTAAGACGATTCATGATGAAATGTCAAAGCATACTGAGCATCTTTCTCTTTGACACCATGTCTGAAATCCCACGTGATCTGTCAAATACTAATGCATGAAAATCCTAACCTCAAAAAAATCACTCTTTAGTAGAATTTTATGCCAAATATTTTTGTAGAACATTTTGACCCGTTAAACTTGTGTTTTGGGCTGTTTTTATCCTTTTTGCACAAAAGGGACCCTAAAGACCCCTATATTGGTACTGTTATTTTATTTGTATATATTGTAGCTACAGCTTTCTTTTGTTCGATGACTTATAGAGAAATTTGACATAGAATATTTTTGCCATTCACACCATGCACCTAAACTTCAGTTGTGTGGCACAGTGTGACATCAATTCGAAAAAAGTGCGAAAATTAACCCTAAAATGAATTTGAAGTTTTGTCTTATTTTCGGGCATTAAAGTTCAGTTTCGAGTTTTGGCGTATTTAGAGACTTATAGTAGAATATTTTTGTAGAAGATTTTGACCCGTTAAACTTCGGTTTTAGGGCTGTTTTTGCCCTTTTTGCTCAAAATGGACCCTAAAGACCCCTATATTGGTACTGTTATTTTATTTGTATATATTGTAGCTACAGCTTTCTTTTGTTCGATGACTTATAGTGAAATTTGACGTAGAAAATTGTTGCCATTTACGCCATCCCCCTAAAATTCAGTTTTGTGGCACAGTGTGACATCAATTCGAAAAAAGTGCAAAAATTAACCCTAAAATTAATTTTATGTTTTGACTTTTTTTCGGGCATTTAAGTTGATCTTTGAGTTTTGCTGTTTTCAGAGACTTATAGTAGAATTTCGGGTATATATTTTTGTAGAAGACTTTGACCCGTTAAACTTCGGTTTTAGGGCTGTTTTTTGCCCTTTTGCACAAAAAGTACCCAAAAGACCACTATTGAGGAGTTAGAAGGTTACAATATTCCAGAAAAACGTTCCTCGTAGTGTTTTAAGTAATATTGCTGACACATATTATACTTAAAATGTAAGGATCACAAGGTTTCCTATGCCGCTTCATCACAATAATGTCTTAGGGGTGTTTTGTAGCCTTTTTGCAAGAAAGGACCCAAAATACCCCTATATTGAGATGCTGGAGGATTAAAATGTATCGCAAAAGTGTTCCTCGTAGTGTTTTAAGTAATATTGGTGAACATATCCTATACTTAAAATGTAATGATCACAAGGTTTCCTATGCCGTTTCACCATAAGAATGTCTTACGGGTGTTTTTTACCATTTCTGTACAAAAAGGACCCAAAATCCCCTATATTGAGATACTGGAGGGCTAAAAAGTTCCACAACAATGTTCCTCGTAGTGTTTTAAGTAATATTCCTCAACACATCCTATACTTGAAATGTAAGGATCACAAGGTTTCCTATGCCGCTTCACCATAATAATGTCTTAGGGGTGTTTTTACCCTTTCTGCACAAAAGGGGCCAAATAGGACCCTATATTAAGGAGTTAGAGGGTTAAAATATTCCACAAAAAAATTCCTCATAGTGTTATCAGTAATATTGGTTAACACATCCTATACTTAAAATGTAAGGATCACAAGGTTTCCTATGCCGCACTCACAATAGGAATGTCTTAGGGTTGCTTTTTACCCTTTTTGCAAAAAAAGACCCCTATCTTGAGAAGTTAAAGTGTTAAAATGTACCACAAAAATATTCCTCATAGTGTTAGCAGTAATATTGCTGAACACATCCTATACTTAAAATGTAAGGATCACAAGGTTGCCTACGCCGCTTCACCACAATAATGTCTTAAGGGTGTTTTTAGCCTTTTTGCACAAAAACGACCAAATAGACCCCTATATTGAGTTAGAGGGTTAAAATGTTCCACCAAAATATTCCTCATAGTGTTATCACTAATATTTTTGAACACATCCTATACTTAAAATTTAAGGATCACAATGTTTACTATGCCGCTTCACCATAAGAATGTCTTAGGGATGTTTTTCACCCTCTCTTGCACAAAAGGGGCCAAAAAGTCCCCTATATTGAGGAGTTAGAGGGTTAAAATGTTCCACAACAATGTTCCTCGTAGTGTTTTAAGTAATATTTTCCAAAACAACCTATACTTAAAAAAAGCATCACAAGGTTTCCTATGTCGATTCTTCCTTAGAATGTGCAAATCGGGGAAATATTGATCCGCCCCTCTAAAATGACCGCCATATGTAAACTAGCAAAACGCCGATACACGTATATTCCCTTTTTACCCCCTCTCTGAGAATGAATTGTCAAAACCTTGTTATATTCGAAAATATTTCATTTTGTACCACAGTGTTTTATGAGATTATAATTATCATTTCAAGACACTTGCTTCTATGATTTGATTAATATTGTATTTTATATGAATTTTTCAAAAAAGGATATTCGGCATATATTCACAGGAAACTCTAGATTTAATTTACTTTTAAGCTTGGTTTGTCTGTAAGGATTGTACTCCATAGACATATGAATGAATAAATAAATAATTAAAGATTTGGCAAGTAAGCCAGTTGGAAGCCTTTTCGTTATTTAATTCCGGGAAACTTTACATTCTATAAATAAATATCAACAAAATTTCTTCAAAAAAGGACATTTGGGAGTTAGGCTATTTCTTGATTCAAAACCTTGCCTTTAGGCATTACTTGAGGCTCCCAATCTAATATCCCGTCTCTAGTGATCTGAATTCTGTTTCGAGATCAGGCTATTTTGAGTACATACTTAGCTAGTGTTTTTGTTCGATTTGATTTGTTTAGTCAAATCAAAGTATTTTCTCCAACCACCCTCGTAAACGCCCATGCCCCATGCCATTTGGGGACACAACAACTATAATTAGTTCTATTATGTGAACATTTTGCTGCGCAAAAAAAAGAAAAACTTTTATATATCATCCTGAAGATTTTGGCATTAGCCGAGCTCAAATTAACCTCCCAACATTTTGCTGTTAATCACCCCATAAATATCGACTTAAATAATAATTTCCCCAACGATTTTAGTAAATTTGCGTTAATTCGTTGCCTTTGTTGCTCCAGCCACCCACCCCCACCGTAGAGTGTGGTCTTGCGGACATAACTTTGTTTGCTGTTGGGTTGTTTTTCTCTCTTTCTCGGCATTCTTATTCTTGTGTGTGTATGGTTGTTTGCTCATTTTAACATTATAACAGTCATTTTGCATAATTATTCATTAATACGAGTTCATACAACAGAATAACAATCTAATTTGTTATTATCTTTGAAAAATTACAACGAAACGAAAGGAAGACGGGAGAGCAGCTCAGCATTGTAGTAGACACTCTATACAAACTGCCAACTCATCTCAATTTTAGGTAAAAAGTCCACTTCAGCAGTTGGTCACGGTAATGCTGGGATGATGGGAGGGGAAGGGTGGTGGACATAAAGAACAGAGGTTTCGTTAAATGTTGATGTCGAAGAATAATGGCCTATTTGGTATGCACAACATATTCTTGGTGCTTTCCCGACGACGACGAAGAAAACAAAAAAAAAAGACACTCAAGTTTCATGATGGAACAACATAAACATCAACAACAACAATATCATGAGCAGCAACAACAAGCATTCATTTAGCCATCACGAACCACAACAACTTTTTTCTTGGTTTTCATCCCCCATGGATGGGCATATTAAGTTTGTTCGATCGTTTGGTGGGACTGTAAATATTCCTTAGAGACTCGATAAATGTTAAGTGTTCAGACTTGCTCATGGAATTCTAAGTTTTACAGAAAATTTTCAGTTTTTCCAATTTGGTATTTTCCTTCTGTTCGAATTTTCATTTCGCGGACAATCTATCAGTATGGCCAGATGTTTGTTCATCTACTCATCTGTCCAAGGGCAGTTCGTTCGACTATCGAAGTGTCTGCCCGAGTCAATATATAGTATTTATACTCTAAATATACTAGATATGTATCAGTTAGAATGATAGTGGTCCAAGTCACACTTAATAGGTTTTGAGATATGGTTTATGTTTGAGTCAATTAAAAAATATATTTCCACCGAAACACAAACTTTTTTTCTTAGAATATCCTATTGTTATATTGAACTTTTATAAGAAAATCGGCAATGTCGATTCCCTCTAAGGGAACCACTACTTTGAGAGGATGTACAGACTTAGACCACTTTCATTCTTCTCAAAATTGAAAAAATTTAACAAACAAAATTTTTAATATTTTCGCAAATGTAACATTTCCTTACCAAAAATGAAAGAAGACACAAAATATTTTATTTAAAAAAATTTGAAAAAAATATATATACACATTTACAGGTTGTTCGTCTAGAAACATTATATTGCAATTATTATTTACTTTTCAAATAACTATATAACTATATGCTATTCAAATTATCTGAATCACTACAACACATCAATGTCACTAAAGACAGTTTTTGTGCGAATAAAATGAGAAATGTCATTGTAAGGGTACATTTTTTATAAATGTCAAAATAAAAGTTCTTAAATTAGAGATCTGATCAAAGTAAAGAGAACAATTGGCATATCTCATTTTTTTATTTTTGACTTAGACCACTATCATTCGAATTTGCACACATAGTTTATAAACACACATCGCTTGTGACAAACAAAATGACCGTTTACAACAAATGTTTCACAGGGTTCCAATATATAAGAAATATTTAAATAAAATAAATGTTTGCAACAAACGTTTTCACCTTTTGCCATAAACGTTTCATAGAGTTTGGGATAAACATAAATCGTTTGTACTATACTATACTATGTATTAGAGTTGCTTCTTTTGTGAGAAAGGAAAAAAATGTTGTTGATGTTCCCGACTAAAATGAAAGATTGGTTTGTTTTATGTGTTCTCCCAAAATATTTCGTCTTTATCATTGTCCGTTGGTGAGCTGGACGCGTTCAAAATATCCTCAATAAATCAGGTTTTCTTGAATAAAATTCACGATGAGAATGGTATTGAAAAAAAAAACCGCTAGATACTAAAATCGGACCCGAGCCTTATCAAACCATATTAAAAACTTGCAATATGAGCCAGTATAAAGGACAGATTTATACTATTTTAGTGCAATTTTTGATGCATTTTTTATAAAAACCGCAATAACATCCACATTTTTAGTTCGATTTATTTTTTAGAGGCTCGTTGGAGAGGTATTGATAACCAATTGCAATTTTTAGAATTTTTTAACCCATTAAGGACAGCATTTTTTTTCGTACTGTTAATACTGAGTGGGTTAAATGTGAAGTAAAAACTGAAATATGGGGTTATTTGCATCGTAAACACATTCTAGTCTTATATAAAGCAAATTTTTTTAAAGAAATTCAACCATTTCAAATTTTTCCCCTTAAAAATTAAAACATTAACTTTATAAAAGGGAAAAATTGAAATGGTTGTTAATCTTAAATTAACATAGATAGACGCATGAAATTTGAAGTATATTTAGCAGATGTTCTTCTCTTTCATTTGATACCCATATTGCCATTGTATGACACGCAAAAGTACGAAACTAAATTAGTGAAACATTTACATCCTTTGGAAATCAAAAATCCTGTAAAAAAGTCAAACGACCAGGAAATGAAAAACTGATTATGAGTTTTCCTATCAGTGACCTATAGTTTCATTTCTATATAATCTCGTTCGTGGAAGGGAAATCATGTCACACAGTTTTATTGTAACATCATATGTGAAGTTTTCCTTCCAATTTATCCATTGAAAGACCATAATTTCAGATGTTTTTTTTTTTTTTTTTAAATTAGCTTTTTGTAAGACTAGAATGTGTTTACGATGCAAATAACCCCATATTTCAGTTTTTACATAACATTTAACCCACTGAGAACCAACGGTAAGAAAAAATGTTCGGCCTTTAATGGGTTAAGAAGTTCTAAAAATTGCAATTGGTGATCAATACGTCTTCAACGATCCAACAAAAAAACAAATCGAACTAAAAATATGGAAGTAACTGTGGTTTTTATAGAAAATGCAACAAAAATGTTAAAGGGTAGAACTCTATTCTGAGTTAAAATGCAAGTTTTTGATATGGTTTGATAAGTCTCGGACCAGATTTTAATTTCTAGCAGTTTTTTCTAAATACCATTCTCACCACGAATTTTATTCAAGAAAAACCTGATTTATTGAGGATATTTTGAACGCGTCCAGCTCACGAATGGACAATGATAAAAGCGAAATATTTTGGGAGAAAACATAAAACAAACCAATCTTTCATTTTATTTGGGAACATCCACAACTTTTATTTTGAAGCCACTGTACTATGTATAAACTATATACATACTATATATAAATACAAAATATTTAAACACAATAAACGTTTTCACCGTTTGCCATAAACGTTTCATTTGGATTGGGATAAACATAAATCGTTTGTGACAAACGAATTTCTTTTATCTTTATGTTTTTGTTTGTTGATAACGATTTTTTCTTTTCTAGCATTTCTTTTCATTTGTCCATCTTATCTTGTGAGAGCCTATCAGTGAATATGTACATTAGGCGGGGTCCATACAGATAAATACATAATTTCCAGTCACCTCACGAAAATAAAATTTGAATTGTTTATGATGATTTTTGAGGATATTCTGTGCCCAGATGAAGCCGTCTGTGAGCTCCTGAAAGCACTACAAAAAATCAAGTTTTTCCCTGGGATTTTATTTTATTTTTTATTTTATGTTGCATTTTTGTCCACTTTACTCTTGTAAACTGGACTTAGAATAACTTATTGGTCGAACTATTAGACGTTTATAAAAATATTTTGTTGGGTTTTTCATAGTGAACATTTTGTCATATTTTGTGAGAGTATTTTCTAAAAATATAGTTGCAGTCAATAACTTTCGAAGGATATCTAAATGATGAGCATCGGGAGGAAACTGAAGCCACACAGTGTATTATCAGCGGCAAAAACTCCCAAATCTCCAAATCTTATTAATTGAATTTTGCAAAGAACATTCCTATTAAGGATATTCTAAAATATTTTACCAATATCGCTGCTAAATTAAGCTGTGAATGCAAATCTCGACTTTATTGATTTAGCTGTGAATGCAAATCTCGACTTTATTGATTGAATTTTGCAAAGAACATTCCTATTAAGGACATTCTAAAATATTTTACCGACATCACTGCTAAATTTAGCTGTGAATGCATTTAAAGTTCATAAATGCTAAAATAGTTCAAAATTTCATCAGAGTGAAATTTGGATGAATCTCGGAAACCATGAATCATGTTGGAATTTCGTTTAGTTCGCAGAAACCAGGAGCTGTTCGGGTGTTCTTTAGCATTTTGAAAAGGTGTGATTATTTCCTTTTTTCCTTTCAAATGAAGCAATACTTAATTAGTGGTTCTCTGTTAATGTATTTTGGGAAACATTTTTTTAAGCATAACTTACGTACGGCTTTATGACAGCGATCGCATGTAAATATTGAGCCGATGTATTAAGCTTAAGTTAGTTATTATGTTATAATAGCTGGTTGCCATCGATTTAAAATAAAATAATTTTTATTAAAAATTTCAAAAATCGTAAAAAAATAATAATAATAAAGAAATATAAATAATAAATAAATTTTTTATTTGAGCGTTGACACTGACAAAATTAGCTTAATTTTGGCATCAAATGAAATCACTAGTAATGATTTGTGTTAGCGTACAGTGAGCACCAAAAGTCATGGTACCCCAACCAAAATAAAAAATATGTGTTAATTTCTCAACATTTTTATTTTATTTATTGTGTCCACTTATATACTAAAATAAAATGAAAAAAAAAATCACTTAATTATGTGAACAAAAAATACATAACATATGTATATATCATGTCAACCTCATCTTTATTAAAATGTCATAATTTTTGAACTAAATTGATTTATTTTATACCGGATAGCTCAGAAGTCGTAGAACCGTATTCAATCGGGTGGGCATTGAGCGCCCATTGCTTGTGTAGTTGACCCCATTCAGGGTCTTTAAGCTGAGCTGTCCATAGATGGATTCATGCACATGTCCTTCAGTGTTGCCAGATACATTTAACATATTTTAGAAAGTAAAAAATTATTCAAATCTTGGGCCTATTTTATCTGCCCAATTTGTAGTATCCTGCGGAATAAAATATGCTCTCAAATAACATATTTTGGATTTCTGAAAGTTCTTCTTTTACAAAGTAAAACAAGTAAGGAAAGGCTAAAGTCCGGAGGGGCCGACTATATGATACACTCCACTTACTATCGGAATACAATTCAAATCAGTAAAAAAGGGAAAAATGGTTGTATGTTTCCTAATCACAGGCTAACCTGACCTGGTCCAATTTGTCAAATCGAGAATAATATTTGTATCGGGGCTATATCCAAACATGGAATGAAGTGACTAACTTTCACAATAAGTTCTTCCAGTTGAAGTATAACGTGTTATGCTCAATTTTAATAAATTCTCTGAAAATACGAGGTTTATGGGGGAACGAAATTTGTATGAGAGCTATATGTGTTTCTAGTTGAAATATAAGATATTTTGCAAGATTTGAAGAAGATCTGTTTAAATATGTAGTTTCTAGAGCAGAAAAAGTCAAATCAGGAGCGAAATTTGAATGAGAGCTATATATAAACATGAACCGATCTGACTTTTTTTCACCGTAGGTGTTCCTAGTTTAAATATAATATGTTTTGGCCAATTTTGAAGACAATCTGTGAACATATGTGGATTATGAAGCGGGAAATTTCAAATTGGGAGCGAAATTTGTATGGGAGCTATATAAAAATCTGAACCGATTTAACACATTTTTACCACAGGTGTTTCCAGTTCAAATATATAGTGTTTTGCGAATTTTGAAAAAAATCTGTTAAAATATGTGGATTCTGAAGCGGAAAAATTCAAAATGGGAGCGAAATTTGTATGGGAGCCATTTATAAATCTGAACCGATTTAACAGATTTTTACCACAGGTGTTTCTAGTTGAACTATAAGATGTTTTGCCAATTTTGAAGAGAATCTGTTAAAATATGGGGTATCTAGAGTGAAAAGAGTTAAATCGGGAGTGAAATTCGTATGGAGGCTATATCTAAATCTGAACCGATTTTCTTCAAATTAAATAGCGTTCGTCCTTGTCCCGAAAAACTTCGTTGTGCAAGGTTTCGTTTGGTTCTGGCCACAGTTGCAACCTGCATCGTGATTACAATAATAGATGGACAGACAGACAGACGGACGGACATTGCTAAATCGATTCAAAAAGTGATTCTAATTCGATCGGTATAATTAACAATGGGTCTATCACCCTTCCTTTTGGGTGTTACAAACAAATGCACAAAGACATAATACTCTCGTGGAGTGTATAAAAATTAGTTTTTATCTTAAAATCTCTTCATAGTTCAGTGTAAAAGTGTATGAGATAATAATTCAACTTTTAGACGAATTGAATGAATTTTTAATATTATTTTTTTATATATTTTATGTCTAAAATATATATATTTTCTTAGGTTCACCTTCAAAAATTTTTTTTAAATATTAAATATCTTAAACCAAAACAACAGAAACTTGAAAGGAAAACAGCAGCTAAAGATGTCAAATTACTTGAAAGACTGCTGTATTTGTATTATTATTATTGGTAGGTGTTTTAAAGCGCTTAATAAGTTTGATGTTTGACATATTTCCCGTAAACCAACTGAAAAATATTGGAGAAACTCTCATAACTCAAAAATCGCCATGTCAGGCGTAGATGTTGTTAAATCATCATTACCTCTTTTTGCACCTTCAAATAGTGAAAATGACTGAATAAATCGTCACTTCTGGCAACGCTGATTTCCTTCTTTTCTAAGCTTTTGTCCATAGAACAATATCTCCTCGTACCTTTCAGTGATATCGGTTAAACCGTTCATCTGTCCATTTGCCTATCTTTCTGTCAGTCCGTCCCCATATCCTTCTGTCTACCTTATTTTCTCAGCTTTGGTCCGTAGGTCAATCTCTCCTCTTGCCCTCCATTCATCCGTTAAGCCGTTCATCTGCCTACATTCAGTCAGTCCGTCTATCTATCCATTCGTCAGTCATCTTGCCTATCTGTCCAACTACCTATCAGTCCGTTCATTGACCCATCTGCACATCTACCTATTAGTTGGTCCATGCGTCCATTTGCCTCTTCATTGGTTCATCTGTCTTTTTGCCTTTTAAATCATCCTACCATCTGTCTATCTACTTCTAATTGTCCAGTAGTCAATAGTTCCATTCGTCTGCCCTTGTGCTCTTTTAAGCGTATGTTCAGGGGTCTTTCATCTGCCTATCATCCGTCTATCTATTAATTCCTGCCCATTCGCCTAGCAGCCAATAAGTCCATTTATTCACATATCCTTTAGTCTTTCTGTCCTTCGTTCATTCTTTCAGACGACCTTTAGCCCTGCTGCTTATCATTCAACCAGTTCGTCCATCTATATACATCTGTCTGTCTATCTGTCCATCAATCGATCATCTGCTTCGATACGTATCATTCTTACCAATTCTTCAGCGTTCAGTTCATTCCATTTGACTTTCCGCCTGTTGTTTTTAGCATATATTTCTTATCTGTCTTGTTCCTTAGGTATATCCGACTTCCTGTCCTTCCTTTCACACGACCATCTCTCTACCAGCCCATAAATCTGTCCATGTATGCATTAGTCTGCAGTCCTCTCCACGTTATTTTGAGCCACTGTCCATTGCTCCATAGTTCCTTTTTCTTTCTCTTCGTCATCTGTCTATCTGTTCAGCTGTACGTCAGTTTATCTGTCTATCCTTCCATCTGTCCATCAGTCGCCTTTGCTTTCATTGATAGACAAATGAAAGCAAATATGACCTTTAGTTCTGCTGAGCATCTGTCCTTGGACATATTAACCGTTCATCTGATCTCCAGTCCCCTATCCACCCGTCCACTCGTCCATATGTCCTTATATTCATCTGTTCGTCAGTTTATCCACCTTTCCATAACATTCTGACCTTTTGTTGTGGTCAATATGTTCATTTGTTCTCCACCCGACCATCTGTCCTTCTGTTCAATTACTCATCTGTCTGTCCATCCGTCCTCTTGCTCTGTCAGTTCCACTGGCATCAACTCATGTGCCTATCAAGCCATCTGATCCGTTCAACAGGTTATCTGTCTCTCGTTTGTCCTTGAGCCTTTTTATCTGTCGCTGTAGCAGAGATGACTGATATTTGCCTTATGGATTCTCTAGGCTTGAAAGTCGAGGCTAGTAAGGCTCTCAGCCAATTTTCCCCCTCATGATCCACAAATCTTACGATGGAGGTCAGTGCTTGGTGTAGCCTAAATATAATTCGAGTTGGCCGGACTTTTTTCCATTCAAAGGAACACACGCACAATTGCAAAAACAATCTATATTCAACGCTAAGCAACAACAACAAAACGAGAAAAACAAAAACAAAAAGTATGAGGGTAAAACCAAATGCGTGTTGTACATTCCTAAGAAGGCAACAAAAGCATGGCATGGCATGTGATATTAAAAGTCTAATCCAAAAGGCCACCATCAATGAATGACTAAAGAAGAAGTTGGCCTTCCAGGCGGTTGTTGGCCGGCACTAGGTGGACTTTTTGGCCGGTGTCCACCCTCGGCGAGGTCATATTGAAATTAAGCCACGAACAGCCAAAAAGAAAACTCACAAGGATCTGGGCTGCCTATGCTCCCTGCCAAAAAAAAAATCCGAAAAAATGAAGAAACGCCAGACCAACAGAAACCATAAACTTATGATTGCAGAGTCATCTGTGTGTGTGAGTGAGAAAAAAGGTAATGAAAGCAAAGTTTGTGTTCTGCGGAGGCTTAGGCTGGAAAGGACATCATCATGGAAGGTTGTCGGTCGTTAGGTACATATGGAAAACAACAACGCGACAACAAAGTTTTCTACTTGACTGTGGTGTTTGGTTCTCAGATGGATCTCAGAACCGTAAAAGGGACAACACAAACAGGTTGATTTGTTTGCCGCCGCCGCCGCCTCAAGTCATGATAAGACTAAAGTTGACCAAAACAAGAAAAAAAAGCGACAGCAACAACAAAGTTTCCTTGTCATTCCTACTTTTCTGGGAGCTTCGGAACATGTCGTTTCCCCGAAGGTGGGTATAACACGGAAAATGTTGGTCGCTTGCTTTCACAACAAATATTTAACAAACATCATCATAATGGTTGGAAAGGAAGGGGGGGGGGGGTGTGTGTCACAAGGAATCGAAATAA
The DNA here is from genome assembly GCA_947397865.1 of Polietes domitor. Taxonomy (NCBI): domain Eukaryota; kingdom Metazoa; phylum Arthropoda; class Insecta; order Diptera; family Muscidae; genus Polietes; species Polietes domitor. The sequence goes on from OX377619.1 coordinate 177,840,827, forward strand.
CAGAAAAGATTTCCGAGAAATGCGGACATTTTTAGTTGATAAAGGTAAAGACGCTGGAAAGGGGGGGAGGAAGTATAAGAATATATACATATTTCCATGGCAAAAGATGTCAAGAAACTCAAGAAATTTTTAATAAGAAAATTTCCTAAGAAATGCTGGAATTTCCCGATGGAACTGTGAAAATTTTCTATAAGAAAATATTCTTGCTTAAGAATTGGTTTCATTGCACTTGCTGTTCATTTAACCATCTAACATCCCGGTTGACTGCTATTTTGCTTCTTGAGCGTTTGTCTGATCCACTGGATCATGAAAAAATGATTTTCCTTAAAAAAAAAACAACACTTGAAGTAGTTTTGCTTTTTAACCATTTTTGAAAAAAAAAATGAAATATTAAAAATACATTTGTTGACGATCGACCATATGATCGACATCACCTGATGCACGTATGACATACTGTGACATCCAGATGGCGTTATTGTTTGTTTTTATGTTTGTCAATGTTGTTTGTGTGTACTTCGTACGAAGCAGCAATACGTACTGAAATAAAATATTAAAATCATTGTATTTTTTATAAATTGTCTCCTCTAGACCACGTCTAGGGGAGACCAACAGTGTCATTATCCTGATGGAAACCTGTTCAACATTAAGAAAAACAAAAAAACACACATAAATAATTATGCAAAGGTCAGACATTTATACCAGCCATTCATTCATTCGTCTTTTGGCTTTATTGATGATCTGCAAAATATGTCGACTCTAAAATATATATTTTTCTGTGTTTTTTATTGGATTAATAGACCGTTGAAAGCACTTTAAATACATTTTTTATCCTTGTCTTAGTATGGCCCACTGAACGTTATGTGGTTTTCCAAAGAAAGAAACAATACCTTGCGAATGATGTCTAAATGATGATTATCGGACGAAAAATGACGTCGATAGTTCAGAACGCCAACATTTTCAAACTTTTTACTAAAATGGGCGCTGCGAAATCAATTTGCCTCCGATGTTCATCATTTAGGCAACCTCCGCAAGGTCAATCCTAAAATCCTGCAATTTACCAGACAACGAAATTGATAAGGAACAACATAGGAATGTTAAGATCTATGTTGATAGTCAAGCGGCTGTAAGAAGTCGTCAGGTAAATTCCAAACTTGTTGAGGAATTCACAGACTTGCTTTAATAAGGACAATTTTCTTAAAAAAATTTCTTACTAAGGTTAACTTGTTTTCTAATAACCCTGTGCGACTGCTATTATCGATTTTTTCTATTCATATGATAGCATTAAGTTCTGACTTAACAGTGGAATTTACCTCAAGTCGCTAACATCTGTAATTCAAAAGCGATAACCAATTCTCGGCACTAACTCACAATCGATATCAATCATACGCCCCAAAGCCTACATATTAGAATTTCTCGTAATTCTAATATGTGGGAGAAGAGGATCAAAGTAAGACATTTTACGGGACACTGTATTGTACGAGGCAGACTAAGCAGGTGTGATAACGATATTCCGCACTATTGTACAAAGTGCGGATATGGGTAGGAGCTGGAAAGATTGGGGCATGTGCTTTGTTATTTTACGTGCCTTCAAAGTCACAGACTTAGGTGGTTGGAACTTATGTGAACTGGCGGACATGTCGAGATGCAACATCGACAGTCTTATCAGTATCATAATGGGTATAAAATAGCGTCAGCTACCAACACAAATAAAAATGTAATTTCCAAACACATCCCAGAAATGAAGATCAGATTGTTTAATGATGACCTGCAAAATATTTCATCACTGGGCTAACCAGTCTGTGAGAAAACTTTCGCGAAAACACTTCTACAGTAATGTGTCGTAATTTTGACCATTTTTTCTGGAATTATTAGACCTGTGAAAATTTTCTCATAAACAAAATTCGTCTTCGTCTGAGGTTAACTTGTATTAAAATAAGCCTGTGCGACTGCTATTATCGATAATTTGTCTATTGATATGATAGCATTAAGATCAGACTTCACAGTAGAATTTACCTCAAGTCGCTAACATGTGTAATTCAGAATCTATAACCAATTCTCGGCATTAACTGCCAATAAATATCAATCATACGCCACAAAGCCCATATATTAGAATATTTCGTAATTGCAGGTAACTTTAATAATTGTAATTCTTATTGGACTGCAACAAAGGATAATTTGATTTGAAATAAGTCTGTTCGAGGGCTATTGCTAAATAAAATTCCATTCTTATGAAGGCATTAAGATGTGCCAGGACAATGTAATATAAAAGGGAATGAGATAGTACATGAGCTGGTCAGAAATGGGTCAGATGAATTATTATGAGAAAGAAAATAAGTGCGATGAAGATGATTTTCCAATGGAATTTACCTCAAATCACTATCATCTGTAGTTCAGAAGATATAACCAATTCTAGGCGTTAACTCACAATAAATATCAATCATACGCCCTACAGCCCAAATATTAAAATTTTTCGTAATTCCATTTAATATTGTAGGGAACTTTAATAATTGACATTCTTATTGGACTCTAGCAAACGATAATTTGATTTGAAGTAAGTCTGTGCGAGGGCTATTGTTAAAAAAATTTGTCCATTCCTATGAAGGCATTAATATGTGCCAGAACACTGTAATATAAAAGGGAATGATATTGTAGAATAGCTGGTCAGAAATGGGACCGATGAAAGAATATGAGAGGGAAAATAAGTGGGATTAAGATATGACTTTACAGTGGAATTTACCTTAAGTCGCTATCATCTGTAATTTAGAAGTTATAACCAATTCTCGGCACTAACTTACAATCGATATCGATCATAGGCCCCAAAGCCCACATATTGGAATTTCTTCTAATTCCATTGTATATTGCAGGTAACTTTAATAATTGAAATTCTTATTGGACTGGAGCAAATGATAATTTGATTTGAAATAAGTCTGTGCGAGGACTATATAAAAAAAATTGTCCATTAATATGACATTAAAATGTGTCAGGACACTGTAATATAGAAGCGAATGAGCTAAACAATATGAGTAGGAAAATCAGTGAGATTAACATCTGACTTTCCAATGGAATTTACCTCAAGTGGCTATCATTTGTAATTCAGAAGCTATAACCGATTCTCGGCACTAACTCACAATCGATATCAATCATACGCCCCAAAGCCCACATATTAGAATTTCTCGTAATTCCATTTACCTGAATATATTGCAGGTAACTTTAATAATTGAACTGGACTGGAGCAAAGTATAAATTGATTAAAATAAGTCTGTATATTTCTATGATTGCATTAAGATGTGCCAGGACATTGTAATACAGAAGAGAATGAGATAGTAGATGAGCTGGTCAGAAATTGGTCCTCTAAAGAAATAGAAGTAGCTTTAGACATCATTCGCAAGGTATTGACTCCTTCTAATATCTATTCCTTCCTTCTTTTTATTGTTATTGATTTTTTACAATTTTTTACATTAAAAAAACACTTGAAATAGTTTTGCTTTTTTAACGATTTTATTAACGAACGATAAAATAAAATATTAACAATAGAAATACATAAAGAAAAACCAACCCCACACAAAAGAACTATACACAGATCAGACATTTATATAACAGCCAATACAAGTATGTGCGGATATCACCAAAATTCTAAGAATCACAGGTCCCTGCTGATCTCCACATTAATTTTGACATTAGCTTTCCAGTCATTGTAGGCAGCCACCTTCAGTTGGAACATGTATTCACCACGTGGCAATGGCAAATATTTGAAAGAACTTTCCTCAAGAACTATATTGTCCACAACAATGTCATGCTGAAAATGAAATCCTTATTAAATGATAGAAATTATAAAATTGTGATATACTCACATCATAGGGACACGTGTGATTGATATTTACGTTCTTTAGAAACATATCGCCAAATACTTTGACAAATGGAAATCTTTTACGATTTGTTAGGTATTGACAAAAATCCACTGTGGCGTTGTAGAGAAATGGTCGAAATCCACTGACCTTCTTGTGAAGCGACAAATTTAACTGTGCAGCGAAGAACGACATTATTTAAATAAGCTCGCTAGTGTACTTGATACGCTTCAACTTACTGTGACATTTGTCACCGGGATCTGCAGTAACTTCACACGAACATTCAGCGAGATAATGCCACGTCGTATCACTTTTAGATCACACTTGGCGAATGTCGCAAAATCCGGACGTAGTTCATCACATTTTAAGTTGGTAAATCGCACAGAAGTCTCGATCACAGCTAGAAGAGTGGAGAAAAGTAGAAACGCCCAAATAGACTTCATGTTATCGACTGATATTGGTTTTCAGTTTCACTTGAACATATTTGTGCAATATCACAATAAAAACTCATCGTACCTTTACAATAATATAATTATAATAATATAATATAATATAATAATATAATAAAAAATCTCTGCCTATTAAATTTACATTTGGGAGATTCGAGCTATTAGATATATATACAGAACTTTGAACGCTGACGTCATAGCCTATTTTTTCTTGGGGGTTTCATTGTTTTTATATCTTGTGTTTATAAACTAATGAAAAAATTAAAATTTTCATGATTTTTCACTGTAATTCTGGTTGATATTGTAAAAAAAAATCGAAAAAATGCGTAAAAAATAGAAGCCATCATTACACCACTTTCAAACTCACACAGTCGCTTAAAAATTGACCTAAGCACACTACTTTAAAATTTCAAAAAAGTATGAATTAATGTAATCATTTCGAAAATCAAAATAAAAGAATTAAAATTGCAAAAACTTATATTTATATACCACACCACATTTATTTATATATAATATTTTAAAAGTAATTGAAATTACCTTCAAAACAAGGTATAGCACATTAAAATCGGTCAACTATATCAGGAGTTACAGGCGACTGAATAAACACACCTTTTTGAAAAAGTAGTTTTTTTTTCGCTGTTAAATTGGTCATAACTCCTGAAAGAAATTTTCGTTTTTTTTCCAAAAATATGTATTCAGTATTTTTATCAGAAGAATACATTCACAAACTTTCAAAACTATCGCAGCTATTCACCGAATTCCATTATTCTAGCTGCGGCCATTTGATTGGTACTGTTTTTATCCCCTTTTTCCCATTTAACCCCCTTTAAAAGTACAACTTTCGAAAATCTATTTATTTCACATTTCTACACAATTAGAGGGATGTACACATCAAATTTCAGCTTTCTAGCTGTAGCCGTTTAGTTGGTACTATTTTTATCCCTCTGCTCCCATTGCATCCCTTTCAAAAACGACTTTGGGAAAAACGTTTTATTTTTTCGTGTGTACACAGTCAGAGGAATGCATTCACCGAATTCCATGACTATCGCTGCGGCCATTTGGTTGGTACCATTTTTATCCCCTTTTTCCCAGATTACCCCCAAAAAGTACGACTTTCGAAAATCGATTTATTTTACGTATCTACACAATTAAAGGGATGTATACACCAAATTTCATCATTCTAGCTGTAGCCCTTTAGTTGGTACCATTTTTATCCATCTGTTCCCATTTTATCCCTTGAGACAAGAGAATTTGGAAAAACATTTTTCGTGTCTACGTAGTCAGACTCCGAATTTCATGACTCTAGCTGCCGCCATTTGGTTGGTACAATTTTTATCCCCTTTTTCCATACCGCCCTCCGCCTCCCCTAAAAGTACGAATTTCCAAAAATCCATTTACTCAATCTATATTCTAGGTGCAGCCGTCTGGTTAGTACCATTTTTATCCTTCTATTCCCATTTTACCCCTTAAAAGTACGAATTTGGAAAAAACGTGTTTACTCAATTAGAGGAATGTACACAGCGAATCTCGTGTTTCTTGCTGTTGCCGTTTTGATAGGTACCATTTTTATCCCCTTTTGTCCCCATATCACCCCATAATAATCATCTTATGGTGCATATTTTTGCTATAAGAGGAATGTACATTAGGGCGCACCTCAAAAAAAAAAGTTCGCCGTACACCTTCGAATATGAAGTATTATTGAAAGGTAGTTTCAAAAAATTTTTTTTTTATTTTTTATGCCGAACGTAGGGGTCGCGCTTTTACATTTTTCTATATAACTTCTGCATTTATAAACGGATTTTAAAGTGTGATACATCGATGTTTTTGTCTCGACGAGGCCGATTTTTTTCTTTGAAGTCATTGAGCTCAAGCACCCCCTTCTGGTACTTACCCATCATATCTCAGTTGCTACTACCCTAATGCACCACTCTAATATCAGAAAATTAAAGCTCACATAAAATCATGAATCATGCTTGAGCTTAATGACTTCAAAGACAAAAAAATCGACCTCGTCGAGACAAAAACATCGATGTATCACACTTTAAAATCCGTTTATAAATGCAGAAGTTATATAGAAAAATGTAAAAGCGCGACCCCTACGTTCGGCATAAAAAAATAAAATTTTTTTTTTGAAACTACCTTTCAATAATACTTCATATTCGAAGGTGTACGGCGAACTTTTTTTTTGAGGTACGCCCTAATGTACATATCCAATATCAAGTAAATATCAGCAGCAATATTAAAAAAACCTGTTTAAATACTTTAAATATTGGGAGTATTTTCAGACCTTGTGAGGAAAGAAACTGTTCCCTTCGGACCGATTTCGCCCACTATCGATACCAACCGATCTACAACTATTAGACGTATTGTGGGAGATTTCGGACGTCCTGCCTTCTTTCGTTAAGATGCTATCATGTTTTCGACAGACAGACGGAGGAGCGGCTAGATCGTGTTAGAATTTTATGACGATCAATAATATATATACTTTATATGGTCTCAGGACGATATTTCAAGATGTTACAAACGGAATAACAAACTTAGTGTACGCCCATTCTGTGGTGGAGGATATAATAAAATATGATTTCCAGTCATCCCCCCAGGACAGAAACCAATCTTAATTCTTCTTCTTGTTTTAATGATGATCTGTAAAATATGTCGACTCTAAAATCATATTTTTCGGTGTATAAGAGACCCTTGAAAGCACTTTAAATACATTTTGTATTCTTGTCTTAGTATGGACCACTGAACGTTTTGTGGTTTTTCAAAGAAAGAAGCAATATAAAAATGGATGCTGCAAAATCAATTTGCCTCCGATGTTCATCATTTGGGCAACATTCGCAAGGTAAATCCTAAAATCCTGCAATTTCCAAGACAACAAAATTGACAAGGAACAACGTAGGAATGTTATGATGTATGTTGATAGTCAAGCAGCTATAAGAAGATGACAGGTAAATTCCAAACTTGTTGAGAAATTCAGACTTGCTTTAGTAAGGAAAATAAAAATCGTCTTACTGATGTTAAATTGTTTTCAAATAAGCCTGTGTGCCTGCTATTATCGACAATTTGTCTATTCATATGATAGCATTAAGATCTGACTTTACAGTGGAATTTACCTCAAGTCGCTAACATCTGTAATTCAAAAGCTATAACCAATTTTCGGCACTAACTCACAATCGATATCAATCATACGCCCCAAAGCCCACATATTAGAATTTCTCGTAATGCCATTTACCTGAGAATATTGCAGGTAACTTTAATAATTGAACTGGACTGGAGCAAATGATAATTTGATTAAAATAAGTCTGTCCATTTTTATGATGGCATTAAGATGTGCCAGGACATTGTAATGTAGAAGGAAATGAGATAGTAGTTGAGCTGGTTAGAAATTCGTGTTCTAAAGAAATAGAAGTAGCTTTAGAAATCATTCGCAAGGTGTTGACTCCTTCTAATATCTATTCCTTACTTCTTTTTATTGTTATTGATTTTTTAAAATTTTTTTATATATAAAAAAAACATTTGAAATAGTTTTGCTTTTTTAACGACTTTATTGACGAACGAAATAATAACATATTAACAATAAAAATACATTAAGAAAAACCAACCCCACCCATAAATAACTATACACAGATCAGACATTTGTATACCAGCCCACACAAGTATGTTTCAAAGGTCTTTGCTGATCTCCACATAAATTTTGACTTCAGCTTTCCAGTCATTGTAGGCAGCCACCTTCACACGGAACATGTATTCACCACGCGGCAATGGCAAATATTTGAAGGAACTTTCCACGAAAACTAAATTGTCCACAATAATGTCATGCTGAAAATTAAGTCCTTATTAAATGATAGAGTTTATAAACTCGGAATATACTCACATCATAGGGACACGTGTGATTAATATTGGCGTTCTTCATAATCATATCACCAAATATTTTGAGAAAAGGGTTTCTTTTGCGATTTTTCATGTAGTTACAATAATCCACGGTGTAGTTGTAGAGAAATGGTCGGAATCCGTTGGCCTTCTTAAGCAGCGACAAATTAAACTGAAATGAAGAAGAGACAAAAAGACAGGACATTCTATAAAACAAAACGCAATAGGACCACGAAACCGATCATGGCATTTTGCAAAAATAAACTTCCTGATTTCCCAAAACACATTCACTCTCTCTTTTTCTTTTGAATATTCGTTAGGCCTTTACTTACTGTGACATTATTCACCGGGATCTGCAATAATTTCACACGAAGATTCATCGAGATAACGCCACGTCGTATCACTTTTAGGTCACATCTAGGAATTGTTGCGAAATCCGGTCGATATTCAGCACATTTTAAGTTGGTTAAGCGCACAGAAGTTTCGCTCAGAGTTAGTAGAGCGTAGAAAACTAGAAACGCCCCAATTGATTTCATGCTATCGACTGATATTGGTTTTTCAGTTCCACTTGAACTTATATATATGTGTGTGGGAAAAGCATAATAACTCAATTTCCAGAGCAATATTTGTGTTGGAAACTCACAGTGCCTATTAAATTCACATTAGGTAAATTCGAATTATTAGACATATTTAGATGGATATAGAGAGATAAAGGGAGAACTTTGGACGCTGATGTCATAGCCGTGAATTAAGATAGTTTGGGCAAATGGAAATAAACCATGAAACTTTGTGTGATGAGATGACACTATTAATGTTTTTGAAAAATTTGGAGAAAGGGAAGGTTTTTCGGATGATCATCAGCGAGATCATGCAAACAGCACTGGGCGTATTATTGTTCAAGGGAGAGGAGCAAAGGGCTCGGGGTTAACCCTAGCAAAATAGAATTGGTACTCTACTCCAATAGGACGAATATTGGGGATTTTCAGCTACCGACGCTAGATGGAGTAGAGCCAGAAGTTAGCTAGGGAATCGAAAAGTCTTGTAGTGTTTCTCCTTTGGAAAATAAATACTAAAACGGAGTCTTAACGACTACTACCACCTCTGCAGGAAAGTGTTGGGATCTAAGACCAACCGTCGTAAATTGGAATCACACATCAGTCGTAAGACCTATTCTAAGCTATGGCTGTACTATCTGGTGGAGGTCGATTGGTAGAGGCAGTCGTCGTAAGACTCTCGACAAAGCCCGAAGCTATGCTTCACTTTAAATCACAGGGACCATACCTAACAAACCATAGGCTCTAGCCTATGGGCTCTACCATTCTGTGCCTCCTTCCCATATTGGACTATGTCAAAGTAGTGACGGCAAAGAGCCAACTTCGACTCTATGAGTCGGCTTCTGGTCATTCCAGGATTTTATTGAAAGCGATTTTCGAGAACTACTTCATGACCCTCTGGGTGTCGCGGACTATATGGTCAAGAAGAAGTGTTTTTCACAAGACAGCCCCGCTAGAGATCCCAGAAAGGGACGTCTGGCTAGAATCCGGTAGACTTTATAAGGAGTGAGTAGTCTTCACAGACGGATCTAAGATGGATGTGGGCAACGGAAGAGGTGTCTACATGGAGTCGTTTATGTTCAGGTGTGATTGTAGCGTGTTTTAGAATGAAATTCCTGCAATTTACAAGACCACGAAATTGATAAGGCACACGATAGGAATGTTACGAGATTTTTTGATAGTCGAGCGACTATAGGAAGTCGGCAATTCCAAACTTGTTGAGGGATTCAGACTTGCTTTAATAAGGCCTATGGAAAGTTTTCTTAAATTGCTTTCTTCATAAATAAATATCGTCTTACTGAGGTTAACTTCTATTAAAATACGCCTGTGCGACTGCTATTGTCGAAAATTCTTATGATAGCATTAAGATCTGACTTTACAGTGGAATTTACCTTGAGTCGCTATTATCTGTAATTCAAAAGTTATAACCAATTCTCGGCACTAACTCACAATCGATATCAATCATACGCCCCTAAGCCCATATATTAGAATTTTTCGTAATTCTAATATGTGGGAGAAGAGGATCGAAGTATGAGTTATCACGGGACACTGTACTGTAGGAGACAGACTAAGTAGGTGGGATAACAATATATAGACAGACTATGTAGGTGGGATAACAATATTCTGCACTAATGTGGAAAGTGCGGATATGGGGAGGAGCTGGATGAGGCCTTCAAAGTCACAGACTTAGTTGGCTGGAACTTATATGAACTGGAGGACATGTCGAGATGCAACATCGACAGTCTTATCAGTTTCATAATGGGTATAAAATAACGTCAGCGTAAAGAGTTGCCACCCACACAAATAAAAATGTAATTTCCAATCACATCCCAGAAATGAAGATCTGATTGTTTAATGATGATCTGCAAAATATTTCATCACTGGGCTAACCCGTCTGTGAGAAAACTTTCGTGAAAACACTTCTACAGTATTGTGTCGTAATTTTGACCATTTTTTCTGGAATTATTAGACCTATGAAAATTTTCTCATAAATAAAATACGTCTTACTGAGGTTAACTTGTATTAAAATAATCCTGTGCGAAATTTTATCTAGTCATATGATAGAATAAAGTTCTGGCTTCACAGTAGAATTTGCCTCAAGTCGCTAACATCAGTAATTCAGAATCTACAACCAATTCTCGGCATTAACTCCCAATAAATATCAATCATACGCCACAAAGCCCATATATTAGAATATCTCGTAATTGCAGGTAACTTTAATAATGGAAATTCTTATTGAACTGTAACAAATGATAATTTGATTTGAAATAAGTCTGTGCGAGGGCTATTGCTAAAAAAAATTGTCCATTCCTATGAAGGCATTTAGATGTGTCAGGACACTGTAATATAAAAGGGAATGATATAGTACATGAGCTGGTCAGAAATGGGTCAGATGAATTATTATGAGAAAGAAAATAAGTGCGATTAGGATGATTTTCCAATGGAATTTTCCTCAATTCGCTATCATCTGTAGTTCAGAAGATATAACCAATTTCCGGCATTAACTCACAATAAATATCAATCATACGCCCCACAGCCGAAATATTACAATTTTTCGTAATTCTATTTAATATTGTATGCAACTTTAATAATTGAAATTCTTATTGGACTGGCGCAAAGGATAATTTGATTTGAAATAAGTATGTGCGATGGTTTTTGCTATAAAAATTGTCCATTCCTATGAAGGCATTTAGATGTGCCAGGACACTGTAATATAAAAGGGAATGATATTGTACATGAGCTGGTCAGAAATGGGTCAGATGAATTATTATGAGAAAGAAAATAAGTGCAATTAAGATGATTTTCCAATGGAATTTACCTCGATTTTCCAGAGGAATTGACCTCAAGTCGCTAGCATCTGTAGTTCAGAAGATATAACCAATTCTTGGCATTAACTCGCAATAAATATTAATCATACGCCCCAAAGCCCAAATATCAGGCAACTTTACTAATTGAATTTCTTATTGGACTGGTTCAAAGAATTATTTGACTAAAATCATAAATGATGATGTGGTGATAGGGATAGGTATATTTGTGGAAAATGTTGAGGTGGAAATGGAAGGTGTTGATAGGGGCTAATTTTGTTCGGGAAAAATGTTGCGGAAGGATAATGGAGGACGGTCTCACATTTAACCCAGGTAGTGGCGACTGCGGGGTACTTTTGGGCCTTACTATCATAACAATAATTTTAAAAATAAAAAAATCGTATGCAGACCATCTTAAGGGTTGAAGGTAGAGGTGATAGGTATGTTCTGGGAAAATATTGGGTTTGAAAAATATTGGGGTTGATCATACATTTGATTCCACTAGCCGCCCCCTTGGGCCAGTAAGAACGGTGGGAACAAATTGATAAAAAAAAATAATTTTTGTATGGGAGCTCCGGTAACGGGTACAGAGAGAGGGGGTATGCGTGCTCGAAAAATATGTTGGGGAGGGCAAATTATTGGTTGTCGGTCTGACATTTAACCCAGCTAGGTGCGACTCCGAGGCAGTTTTTGGGACTTTTTGCGTATTTTTACCCCTTTTCCATCACCTATGACCTCAATGGGCGTCTACTTACGCTCAACCCACCACCCCCATTTTTTGGCTTATGAAATTTTGTTCCGAACCTTACAAAATTAAGGACTCTAGCATATCAAAATCAAAAAGTCATGTACTCTCCCACCCCTAGTATCCAGGTCAATATGGATAGACTTGAATAAAGCGGAAGGGTTATACGGAATATATCCGAGGATCATAGAAGTAGTTATCACGGGACACTGTTCTTTGCGATTGTAAAATAAACGACGAATTTGCTGAACTTTGAGTACCATAATTGTTTACTGACTCTAAGTGTCTGCTGCAAAAGAAAATGGTCCTCAATCAAAGCTATTTTCGTCTAGAAACCACACACACAGATATCCTACAGGATAACCTATCGCCATCTAAGATACACTTTGGTTGTAGAAAACATAGGCAACATGTTATCTGCAATTCTCTAATACCTTGTCAAGTAATTGAAACAGAAATATTTACGAGTGATCCTCTGTGATGGATGAGTCTTTCCCATTCCCATTTGCATTTACTTCCGCTTGATTAATGGTTGATTGATTGATTTGTCTTCGAGACACCAGCACAACAGCCCACTTACACAGCACATACACATAGACACAGTCGATACAGTGGTTTCGTAAGTAATGAAAATTTGGGATATAAATCTAAAACCCCAGACGACATAGTTCATCATGAACACAGAAACACACACAAATATTTCTTTTTCTTCCCAGGACATATTTAATGGCAAAAGTTAGGCCAGAGGGAACATCCTCATTTTCCTATTAAAGTTGTCCTGAAGTCGAGTGAGAAAGTAGAGGAATAAGCGGCAAGTTTGGTGCTAAAAGTGTCAGTTATAATTTGAAATTATTTAAATTTTTCCTTCGTCTGTCTGTGTCAGGCATATGCAGAGCCAAGGTATTTTCGAGGGCAGCTGTCATTTGGCCACCCTCCGTGGTTAAATGTCAAACTAAACTGAACGTGAAACGAAGACATTTAATGACACCTTATCATGCCACACAAAACTTTGTTTTTTTTGTTCATTTTTTTGGCAAACACATAGTCCTTTCTTAGGATAGGATAGGACGGACATAAAAAAAAAACAAAAAAAAAACAAGCAAACAAGTCAACAAGCAACACTCCTAAGAGTGTATAATTTTGTGTCAAAGCTGATTATTAATGTTGTTGTTTTTTCCAGCGTTTCTTTTTTTCATTCTCCATTTGCTGTTTTGTTTGTGTTTTTGTTTTTGAATTGCTCTACTGGCAGCAGAAAGAAAGCAAAGAAAGAAGATCATGTCCTTTTTTATATTTTTCATGGCTTAATGTCACCTTTTGGTAGGAGGTTTCATATGGGGTGTTGAGATGTACCCCCTCCCAGTGTGGGAACTCTATGAATGACATTAATATTTAATGAAAATCGAATCGAATTCCAGGCAATGGAATACTCACATTTTAAAGAGAAAATTGCAATTCCAGAAAAACTAGGAAAAATGCCAATATTTTTTTAACGAAATTTCAACTGCTCAGGCCTTTGAGGACCTTATATTTTTGGCTGAAGCGATTTGGGTTTCATCTTGATACCAAATAAAAGTTACATCCAAGACTTATAATTAATAAGGGATTTACTATGCAATACAAATTTTGCCAAAGGGTCATGTGTAACATTCTCTCGTGTATTTGGGTTCTAAACCCGAAAACGATATTATAATTATTTTTTTTTTTAATTTTTACCAAATTTCAATTTTTTTTTAATTTTTACCAAAATTCCATTTTTTTTAATTTTTACCAAAATTCCAAATTTTTTTTTAATTTTTACCAAAATTCCATTTTTTTTTAATTTTTACCAAAATTCCATTTTTTTTAATTTTTACCAAAATTCCAATTTTTGGCGAAGGTACCTTTAATAATTGTACCCTCATTTTGGAAATATAAGTCCAATTGATTGTATATTATGTTAAAGGTATGATGGCTGATGGCTACAAATATTGCAATTTACACTTGCTCAAAGAAACAGTGGCTTAGACACAGTTTTCACAAATTTGGGGAATATATATATATTTTTTTTAATATTTTTTTCTCACACAAAAAAATCATAAAAAATAGAAAAAAATCGGAAAAAAATATTTTATTTTATTTTTCGAATAATCAACATTCTAACGCAAAAAAAACAATGTTTACATATTAAAAATATATGAATGAATGTATAAGTTATGATACTCTTGGCAAACACAAACGTTTTTTTTGAAATCATATTTTTCTAAATTTTATTTAAATAACGCAAAAAATCCATTTACAAATATTTTATTTCAGTATGTAATAGCTGGCATCTTTTTAGGGAAGAAAACAAGGCCTTATTATCGAAAATCTTTAGACGTTATGGCCCTTCTTATAAAAATCAATTAAAAATGCAACATCTATGAACGACATAGGTATAGGCAGCAATGTTACGAAGGAATATGAGAAGGAAAATAAGTGAGATTAAGATCTGGAATGGAATGGAGTTTATCTCAAGTCGCTATCAGCTGTAGTTCAGAAGATACAACCAATTCTCGGCATTAACTCACAATCGATATCAATCATACGCCCCAAAGCCCACATATTCGAATTTCTTGTAATTCTATTGTATAATGCAGGTAAATTTAATAATTTAAATCCTTATTGGACTGGAGCAAAGTATAATTTGAGTCTGTGCGATGGATATTGTGAACAAATTTTCATTCATATGAAGACATTAAAATGTGTCAGGACACTGTGATATAGAAGGGAATGAGCTAAACAATATGAGCTGGAACATAAGTGAGATTAAGATCTGACTTTATAGTGTAATTTACCTCAAGTCGCTATTATCTGTAAATTTTCAGCATTAAATCGATATCAATCATACGCCCCAAAGCCCACATATTAGAATTTATCGTAAATCCATTTACCTGATAATATTGCAGGTAACTTTAATAATTGAACTGGACTGGAGCAAATGATAATTTGATTAAAATAAGTCTGTCCATTCCTATGATGACATTAAGATGTGTCAGGACATTGTAATATAAAAGGGAATGAGATAGTAGATGAGCTGGTCAGAAATGGGTCCGATGAAGGAATGTAAAAAGGAAAATAAATGAGATTAAGATCTGACTTTACTGTGGAATTTACTTCAAGTGCCTATACCAGTGGTACGATATATGTTGATAATCAAGCGGTCTTAAAGCCAATAGAAAGTCGGCAAGTTAATTCCAAACTTTTTGAGGTATGCAGACTTGCTTTTATAACGCTTATGGAAAGTTTTCTTATAAATAAAAATCGTCTTACTGAGGTTAACTGGTATTACAATAAGTCTATGCGCCTGTTATTACCGAAATGTTTGCTATTCATATAATAGCATTAAGTTCTGACTTTGCAGTGGCATTTACCTCAAATCGCTATCATCTCTAGTTCAGAAGCTATATCCTATTCACGGCACTAACTCACAATCGATATCAATTATACGCCCCAAAGCCCACATTTTATAATTTATCGTAATTCCATTTACCTAAGAAAATTGATATCAAAATAAATATCAATTATACGCCCCAAAGCTCACATATTAGATTCCTTGTAATTCCATTTACCTAAGAAAATTGATATCAAAATAAATATTAGAATTAAAATAATATTAGATTTTCTTGTAATTCCATTTATCTAAGAAAATATTGCAGGCAACTTTAATAATTGAAATTCTTGTTGGACTGGAGCAAAGGAAAGTTTGATTGAAATAAGTCTGTGCGAGGGATATTGTTAACAAATTGCCCAATCCTATAACGGCATTAAGATGTGCAAGGACACTGTAATGTACAATGGAATGAGAGATTAGATGAGCGGGTGAGAAATGTGTCCGATGAAGGAATATGAAAAGGATTAAGGATTAAGATCTGAATTTACAGAGGAATTTACCTTGAGTCGCTATCATCTGTAATTCAGTAGCTATAACCAGTTCTCAAAACCAATTCACAATCGATATCAGTCATACGCCTCAAAGCCCATATTTTAAAATATATCGTAATTCCTTTTACTTCATAAAAATTTAACACGATTTTTTTGAAAATCCCTTACTTCTACAACAAGGGTCAGAACATTTACATTTATTCGTAGATTTTCCTCAAATAGTCCTTGTTTTCTCCATTAAGATGCCAGCTAGGGCAATCTAAAACAATATTCTTTTATATATTATGTAAGGGGACTTTTCGCGCTATTTAAACAAAACTCTAAAAAATCATGAGTTTTTTTAAATTCTTTTGCGTCTTCAAAGAGTTTCACTACTTCTACATTTCTCTATATTGTTTTTACATACAGACATTTTGTTGCGTTAGAATATTAGCTATTAAAAATGAAACACAATATATTTTCCCGATTTTTTTCTATTTTTATGATTTTTCGTACCAGAAAAAATTGATTTTTTTTCGAAAAAAAATATATATTATTTATTTCAAAATTTTGAAGACTGTTCCTAATCCGCTGTTTCTATGTGAAAATGTAATTTGCTACATTTGTAGACATCATAACTACCTTTAATAAAACATATAAACGGGTACGATCGGGCCAATATATCACAAAAGAGAGTACAAATATTAAAGGAGCCTACGACAACAATTTTAATTTTAGATTTTTTTAATATACAGTGACGGACAAAAAAATAGGGTCACTTGTTACGCACAAACAATTTTACCAATATAAGTCAACTTTATTACGTTATTCCAAATATTTTTTCTTGGAATTATTGTTAATACTGAGTAGCTCTAAATACAATAATCTGGCAACGATCTGTTGTTTATAAGAATATGAGACATGGACCATAATGATAAATGTCACATGTAACGATGGACAAAAAATTAGGGCCAACGGTAAATTACAATAACAACCTATCATTATTTACTAATATAACAACTTCTAAGTGATCAGTTAGTGTGAATTGCTCAATTTGGAGAATATTTTTTAAAAGTTACATATTCGCAAAGCATTTTATACCAAAAATATGGGACGAGCAAAACATTGTACCGACGCTGAGCGTTCCATTATTGAAAATTTAAAACTTAAAGGTCAAAGCCAACGTCAAATTGCAAAAACTATTGGCAGATCACAAAATTTTGTTTTTAACGCCTTACAAGAAAAAAATAATAATATGCAAAGAGGTAGACCCCGAAAAACTTCTGCTAAAGATGATGACCATATCAAGTTATTGTCAACTCGGGACCCATTTAAATCTGCTGAAGCGATCAGATCCGAGTTGGGAGTCCGTGTTTCCACTAGGACTATTAGACGGCGGTTAGTGGAAAAAAATCTGTTCGGAAGAACGTCCAGGAAAGTCCCATTATTGACTAAACGGCATCGGCCAAATCGCACATAAATTGGGAAGTTCCGATACTTGGCAAAAAATGGAAAAATGTACTCTGGTCGGACGAATCTAAAATAAATTTAATTGGCAGTGATGGAAACTATGGGTCAGGCGCCCTAAAAACAAAGAATTGTGTTCCCGTTATACCACTAAAACCGTAAAGCATGGAGGAAGAAATGTAATGGTTTGGGGATGTTTTTCTTGGCATGGAGTGGGGCCAATATATTGGATCAAAGAAATAATGGATAAAAATTTGTACTGCCACATACTTAATGAAGTGATGCTACCTTACGCCGAATGGGAAATGCCCGTCAAATGGGTATATCAACAAGACAATGATACAAAACACACTTCGCGTATTGTAAAAAAGTGGTTTCAGGATAACGGCGTTGATGTTATGACATAGCTAGCACTATCTCCGGATCTAAATCCAATAGAAAACTTGTGGAAAATAGTGAAGGATAAAGTTGGACCACAAAAATTGAGCAATAAGGATGAATTATGGGAAAAAATCAAAAGTGCATGGTATTCTATACCAAAGAAAACGTGTCAGGATTTGGTGGAGTCAATGCCACTGAGGTGTAAAGCTGTTTTAAAAAATAAAGGCTATGCCACAAAATATTAGCTCAGAAGTCGAGTTTATGTAATTAATTTCGCTTAATTTCAGTTATTTTTAATTTTTTTTTTAATTTTTGTAATACTGACCCTATTTTTTGTCCCCTTGAAATCAGTGGACCTAACAACTTTTTATGTTTTTTATTGAATCAAGTAAACAATTTCGATTTGTCTCTGTAAATAAGAAGAATGAATATGTTTATCAATAAAACGAAATGGATTGTCAAACATATACCATTATAAACAACACTTTTTGAAATTTTTTTAAAATAAAGTGAAGTGACCCTATTTTGTTGTCCGTCACTGTATGTATATCTATACATTTTTTGTGTTGATTTTACGAATCAGCATGTCTCAATGGAAACAAAAAATATTTTTTTCGGGTTGGATAAAATTTGTTTGGGGCATGTTCAATATAATTTATCTTTCTTGAATTTATGTTTTTATAGATCACAAGATTTTCTATGCCTTTTCATCATAAGAATTTGTGAAAGAGGGAAATATTGTTTAACCCCTCTATCAGAATCCGTTGTCAGAGACTTGCTTTTGTTTTAGTGTTCCGCAGTGTTACAAGTGCTAAAAACCTTTGGGGAAAGCACACTTGCAATAGTAGTCAAATGCTTAAAATCGAGTCATACATAAATAATATTTTCTAGCCACTACCAGAAATGAAGATGCGTGGTCAGAGGAATTTACATACCAAATTTCACGATTCTTGCTCGCATTACTTTAGTTGGTACCACTTTTATCCCTTTTTGTCCCGATCACTGCTTAAAAGTACAAATTCAATTCAAATTCATTTATCTGGCGCGTCGAAATGTACAAGTCGAATTTCACGATCCTAGCTACAATAGTTTAGTTGGTACCATTTTTATCCCTTTTTGTCCCACTCACCCCACTCACTACAAATTTTGAAAAATCAATTTAAATTGCATTTGCATTTGTTGCCAAGGGAATTTACACCCCAAATTTCACGACAACAGCTGCAATACTTAAATTGGTACAATTTTTATCCCTTTTTGTCCAACTCGCTGGTTAAAAGTAAAAATTCAAAAAATCCATTTATGTTGCAAGTTTACGTTGTCAGTGAAATAAAAATATCGATTTTCGCAATTCCAGCTGCAATAATTATGTTGGTACCAATTTTATCCCCTTTTGTGCCGCTCGCCCCTTTAAAGCTCAAATTTTGAAAAATCCATTTATTGAAACATAAATGGATTTTTCGAAATTTGTCAGAAAAATGTAAATACCGATTTTCACGAATGTAGTTGCATTACTATATTTTTTTACTATTACTATTTTTTATCCCTTTTTGTCTCTTTCCCTCCTTAACCCATTCGTTTTCACTGTACTCGCTTGGGTACAGAAAAACGGCCAAAACAACCGAACCACAATTTTCTTTGGGCGTTAATGGGTTAAAAGACCACGTCAACTGATTTTTTTCTATATAAAATCATAATAAAAATTTCATTTGGAAATTTCTTATTTTTTTATGAAATTTGCTATCATCGAATTTTCCTTTAAAATATAAATTAAATTAAAATTTTAATTGCTCAGAATTTCTTTATTTTCTTTTTTTTTTTACTTTTGGGTTACCATGCCTTTGGTGGCCTTTCGAAATTCAATCTCTTTGATTTCATTTGCAAATGATCTTTGCCTTGATTTAAGTTGCTATGCAGCATCTTGTTGCCCTCATTATGTGCTAAATATCATATTCAGGACTTTAACCAGAGCCGAAACGAACATACAAAGCTACATACACACACACACACATATGTACTATGTACAATATGCAAGGCACACATGTCGTTTATTTGCTCCTAAAGAGTCATAACTCGTAAATCGTGATGTGATGCCATAATGACTTTGAAATTGGCAACTTGTATCAAAATGCGCAAAAATTCAAATATTCTCCACTTGTTTACATAAATTACACCAATTCCCCTGTGGAGAACAATGTACTCAGTAGTTCTCACCTTATGCAAGAGAGAGAGAACATTTGAGTTATGACTCTGTAGTTGCACACGAGGCGTTATGTCTGAATACAGACATGAACGCATTCACTTGTAGTCTTGCTCTCGCACACAGCAAGTACAAAATGAGATTATGGAGAATAGTGTGTGCAGCCTGCTGTGTGTGTGACTCCCCACCACACACACACTCACACACAGTTACATTTACAACACTTAAAATGTCATTCATCTTGAACGAAAGATTGTGTTTAACAACATAACACCAGCGAGCACCCCGACTAACACAAATCAAGCAACGACCAACAACGAACATCGACCAACAACACAATACCGACGCCATACCGTACAACCTCACTGTGATACACACGTAAGTTGGTGCCCACATGTGCTGCATGCACAGTAAAGACATAGAATGAATATGCGGGGTGTGTGCGAGTGTGCGTGTGCATGCATACGAACTTGTCAAACCAAGCAATGTGGGCCAACATCAGTCCTAGTTTCGTTTGTTTGTGCGTGGGGGAGGCTTTGTTGATGGGTGTTATCACAACATTCTAACATTTTGGAGTGATCATGTGTTGAGAGTGTGAGTGCGTGCGCGATATCCCTTTAGTTTAGTCTGTTGTGTCTTCATCAAAGCCCCTATAGGGAAACTATAATCAAAAAATGTTCGTTAATTCATTTGACAGGAGCACAACACAAACGTAGAGACATTTTTTGATGTAAAGTTAAGTAATAAATTAAATTAGAATGAAAAACGATAAAAAGAAACACGAGAAAAAGGAGATAAAGAAAATAAAATTTAGAGACATGGAGGCACACTTTCTCTTGTACAAAAGAGTAGACTGAAGAGAAAAATCAGCATCTTAAAAACCGCAAACAAACACGAAAGTTCTCAGTAAAAAAATGAAACAAGAAGAAACTGCTTGAGAGTTAGTGAGTGTGTGTGTGCATGAGGAGTAGGTGTAAAGAGGGATTTTTGGTTTGCTACAATGTTTGTATGTGTAGTATTCCTGTGAGTATGTGTGTGGAATACTTTTTGTTGTCCTGACTTGTATGGTGACATGGCGTTGGCCTCAATATGCAATTTAGGTGTGACAAGACTAGCACAAATGTGCTTAATTTGTAACACCCGAGAGAGAAATTAATCGGTAGAAGAAGAGCACACGTGACATGTTTATTTTGCGTTTTATGACTAACTTTGGCAACTTTAAAGGTATGGTGATTACACTAG
This sequence comes from Polietes domitor, assembly GCA_947397865.1. Lineage (NCBI taxonomy): Eukaryota > Metazoa > Arthropoda > Insecta > Diptera > Muscidae > Polietes > Polietes domitor. The sequence goes on from OX377619.1 coordinate 177,862,260, forward strand.
GCGACACAATAATATTATTCAATATTGTTGATGCTCTTTAGATTTGAATTTTGGACTGAAAATTTTAATTTTTGTAAAACATTTGGATATTTCAATGAGAAGGGAAAAAAATGGAGAATAATTAAAAGAAATTCATAGAATATATCATCGCCGTCGTAGCAAAATTAGCTATGTGTTTCTTCCCAATTATTCAGGAGAGCATAAAAACTGTCTAATTTTTTCATTTCGCGATAATTTTGATATTATTTATTATTGTTTTTTTCTTCCAACAACCATTTCTCATAAATTTATCAAATTTTTATTCATTAATTTATTTTCATTTTTCATTAATTTAGCGTGGTTAAATGATTTTCTAAAAAAAACTACACATAGCTATTTTTATAAAGGAATTTATTTATTGAAATTTCAATATTTCATACACATAGCTATTTTTGCTGAAACAGATTTTGTGAATCTAGGAGATGGTTAAACATAGAGGTTTAAACAATTCTTTAATAATATTATTAATTAATATATCTTTGATATAATATTCGTGAGTTTCAGCGTTTTAAGATGAGATTCTGGAATATAAGTTTCTTCAAATGGACAAACGTAGTAGTCCATCTTAATATCATCTAGTAAACTAATTTAAACATTTTAGGTCCATAGTTGCTTAATTTGTTTACCATAAACTACAGCGTGGAATAGGGTATTATAGGTTAGTTTCACACCAAATGTTTGCAACAGCAAAAAATAATCAAGCCTATGAACAAAAAACAGATTGCATTTGTTGTGCGGTCACCGTGAAATTTGGCAGACAGTTCGGACCAGATTTATTCTTTCGATTTACTGATCCAGAATCCACATTTGAAATGGGCACTCGATGAAATTATCAATATCATGTTACATTTCAGCTAAGGAACAGCTACAGCAAAAGAGGAACAGGTGGAAAAAGTGGAACATACAATTTAGGTCTAAGTTTTGATATCAGATAAAATCGTTCCAACGCACAGGTTCCAAATCGAGTCAACTCCATAATTTATAAATGGATAAATATATTCCGACTAAATTTCACATGTCCAGAGAAGAAATATTTCTCAGATGATTTGCATTAACATTCCTAGAACGGTAACCACGACCATGGCAAATTTTGAAATGAGTGCCAAACCTACAATAATGCACCGATTGCAAAAATATTTTGCACAGTGATCATCACCATCATAACTTTCATTTAACTCATTGTGGAGCATAGGCCATCAATGATAGTGCTCGTATATATATCAATATATAGTTTAAGAGATATGTGAGTTATAAAACGTCATATATTTTGGCGATGTTTGTTTGGTTTTTGTAATCTTCCGGTCTTATTATTAGCCCTATATTATATAGTTAGCTTGCTTATAAAATTTTAAATAAACTTGTTGGAATATTGGTGTCAATTTTTTACTTCAATTAAAATTTACACGCTTTTAAAAACAAAGCTTCCAAGAAATGTACCATTTTAAATCGTTTCCAACAATATTTCATAATTTAAATATATTTAATTTACTTCTTGAATAATTCTGTAAGCTGACCTCCCCTGTAGGTTCTCTCCAAAATTTCCAATAGAAAATATTTGCAAAAATTCTCAAATTCGAACGCAGCGATTAGGTCCCAACTTTTTCATTCAAAATAACCATTTCGACTCAAAACTCTAAACTAATGGTCCACGTTAGAATGTGTCGTAAAACACTATTAAATCGTTTAAAGTTATCCTTCGGTTTTAATAAAAAGAAATAAATAGTTATGTGCTGGAGAACACATAGCTACTTTTGATAAGATGTTTTATATAGGGTCCGCCAAATAACTTTTTTTTTTAAATGCTATGAAAAAACTACTGAATATTTTCTCTAATTTCTTTTTTATTTGAAAGTACAATCCTTCCGGTTACAAACGAACAACGCTTCAAATAAAGATTTCATGTATTTTTCTGAATTTTATGTGTTTTTTTTTTGAAAAACTTTCCTATAGCTTTTAAAAAATCACTCTTTATAATATTTTTATTATTTCAAGGTAAGCCAATACCAATACGTTTACACTATATAAAGGGTGATTTGTGAGATGATATTCTAGTCTTTAATTTTGTCTTAGTAGTACCAACATATACCTTCTGGCATACGCTGGTTTCGGTCCCCATTACATTTGATTTTGTAGGCCACATTCGATTTTTCCCCATTTTCTAATTTTGTCTTCGTCCAACTAAATAAGTGCTTAACAGTATTGTCAGTCTTAAATGCTAAGTTATATTTATCTTTGTCATACAAATTTGAATGTTTCAGTCTTTCTGAGAAACCAGGAGTATATGTCATAGATTTGTATATTTTCTGTGTCCTGTCAATCTCGCCTATTGTTGTCTTTTTATTCCTGCGTCTTATTAAGTCCTCTGTAGTTTTTCTTTAAAAATTTTCTGACTTTACTTAAATTAGCCTTATGGAATTCTTCATCGCTTATATCTAAGACGCTGTTTATCAAATTTGTAGCGGTGTTGATAATAATTCGTCTGGGCTGTTTAGATGTGAAATTGATAAATTGTCCTGATGATGTTGGTTTTTGGTACCAATCTAATTTAAGTCGATTTCCTTGTCTAATTACTACCGCGTCCAAATATGGTAGTTTATCGTTCTGTTCTTTCCCCATGGTGAATTGAATTTATCTATTGAATGAATTTTATATTTGCAATGTTTCTTCCACGTTACTTTTCTTTAGGGATTGCAAATATGTCGTCTACGTATTTCGTCAAGATTCGGGGTTTTGTAGTCATATTCTCTATTGAATGGTCAAGGAAAACTTCCAACACAATGTCAGCAATAATTGGCGATGCTGGTGAACCCATCGGCATTCCTCTATGTTGCTCGTAAATTTTGTCCTCATATTTCGAAATTTCGGAAAAATCGTAAAAGATTTTGTTTTTTTTTTGTTTCTTCTAATAGATTAAAGTTCAAACGTAGTTCTTAAATTCTAAAAATTGGAATTTTTTAAATATTTAACTAAAAAAGAAAAAATCAACAATAAAGTAATTCATATTTGACTAAAGAGCAAAAAAATAATTTTAGATGCATTTAAAAAAAATAAAATAAAAAAATCGGAAAAAATAGTAGAGATTTTGCTTTTTCTAATAGAATAAAGTTCAAACGAAGTTCTTAGATTCTAAAATTTTTAAAATTTTCAAGTATAAAAATATAAAAATATATAAATTTTAAATATAAAAATGTTAATTCAAAAGTAAAAAAATCAAATATTCATCTTTAAGTTTTAAAGGAGTCTTAATATAACTAAAAAAGAAAAAAATCAACAATAAAGTAATTCATATTTGACAAAAGAGCAAAAAAATAATTTTAGATGCATTAAAAAAAAAAAACAAAATAATAAAAATCGGAAAAAATAGTAGAAGATAATGTTTTTCCTAATAGAATAAAGTTCAAACGAAGTTCTTAGATTCTAAAAGTAGGAAATATTCATCATTAAATTTTAAATATAAAAATGTCAATTAACAAGTAAAAATGGAGTTAAGTTCAGCCGGGCCGAACTTTATATACCCTCCACCATGGACTGCATTCCACAGAGGCTGTCGATTTTCGTAGAACTGCACAGTAATATTACAGGAAAATATACTTTTTTAACATAGCCAAACCAAAACAAATACAAATATTGAAAAAATTAATTTATAAATAAATATAATATTTTCATTATTTCAATGTAAGCCAATACCAATACGTTTACACTGTATATATCGAAATAATACTTCAAGTCAATTCAAAACATAAATATTTTTATATTTATATTTTCAAAAAAGCGTAATTAACATATATATTGGTAGATAGTGGCTGCTACAGTGGGTTATATTTCCATACCATTTTAATTCCAAAAGTAAAAATTTTGAAAAGCCATTATCTCACGTACATAGTGCAAAATAACCTAACCTCATGAATCAACTAATTTTTACAATAAAAGTGAAAAGTACGAAAAATCTTTTTATTTTACTTGTCTATGCAGTCAAAGGATTGTATACACGGAATTCCCTGATTCTAGCTGTGGCCTTTTTTGGTACCATTTTGATCCCCTTTTCCCCCTATTTTACCCCCTTAAAAATACGACTTTCTAAAATCACTTTATTTTACGTGTCTATGCAATTAGAGGGATGTACACAACGAATTTCATCATTCCAGCTGTAGTCGTTTAGTTGGTACTATTTTTATCCCTCTGTTCCCATTGTATCTCTGGAAAGTACGAATTTGAAAAAACCTTTCATTTTGCGTGTCTACGCAGTCAGAGGAATGTATACCGCGAATTTCATGACTCTAGCTGCTATATTGGTACTATTTTTATCCCTTTTTTCCATTCTAACCCCAAAAAGTACGAATTTCGAAGAACCCCTTTATTTTACGTGTCTACGCAATCAGAGTAATGTATACACCGAATTTCATTACTTTAGGTGCAGCCGTTTGGTTGGTACCATTTTTATCCCTCTATTCCAATTTTACCCCATAAAAGTACGAATTTGAAAAAAATATTTTTATATTATGTATCTGCTCAATTATAGGACTGTACACTAGAGCGTACCAGGTTACAAGTAAAAAAAAAAAGTTCGCCGTACACCTTCGAATATGAAGTATTATTGAAAGGTAGTTTCAAAAAAATTTTTTTTATTTTTTTATGCCGAACGTAGGGGTCGCGCTTTTACATTTTTCTATATAACTTCTGCATTTATAAACGGATTTTAAAGTGTGATACATCGATGTTTTTGTCCGATTTTTTTGTCTTTGAAGTCATTGAGCTCAAACATGATTCATGATTTTATGCGAGCTTTAATTTTCGATTATTAGAGTGGTACATTAGGGTAGTAGCAACTGAGAAATGATGGGTAAGTACCAGAAGGGGGTGCTTGAGCTCAATGACTTCAAAGACAAAAAAATCGGCCTCGTCGAGACAAAAACATCGATGTATCACACTTTAAAATCCGTTTATAAATACAAGTTATATAGAAAAATGTAAAAGCGCGACCCCTACGTTCGGCATAAAAAAATAAAATTTTTTTTTTGAAACTACCTTTCAATAATACTTCATATTCGAAGGTGTACGGCGAACTTTTTTTTTGAGGTACGCCCTACTGTACACACCAAATTTCGTGTTTCTAACTGCTGTCGTTTAATATGTACCATTTTTATCCCTTTTTGCCCCATTTCACCCCCTACGAATAAAAATCGCTTTATGGTGCACGTTTTTGTTATGGGGGAATGCGCATACCCAATATTAAGTAAGTCCAAGCAGAGATATTGAAAAAATATGCTTAAATATTCTAAAATATTGGAGTTTATTATGAGTAGTTTTAGTCCTTGTGAGGGAAACATTTTTCCCTTTGTTCCGATTTCGCCCGGTTTCAATCCCAACCGATCTACGACCATGAGACACATTTATAGAAAATTTGGTCGTCCTAGCTCCTTACGTTTAGATGCTAGCGTGCTTTCAACAGACGGACGAACGGACGGATGGAGAGTCAGACGGACGGACGGACATGGCTAGATCGCCTTAGAATTTTATGGCGATCAAGAATACGTATACTTTATAGGGTCTCAGATCGATATTTCAAGGTATTACAATCGGAATGACACAGTTAGTATACCCCCATCCAGGAGGTGAAGGGTATAAACACATATATGTAGAAAAAAATATCTCTATAGAAGAATTGTTCTTTATATGACAAAAATTGTACACAAATTTATTTTAGCATACATTTAGGCAGTTGCTTTGAGTATCATGAGCCAATAATTCGTTACCCTTTTACCATGACCCTCCCCGTTTCAGTCACTCGCTATCTTCTTCGCCAACATTTTACTACGATAACTTTATACTTAATTGTCAATTTTTTTGTGTCCTGGAAAAAGTTTTCGCTTGTCTTGTCGCTCTTGTTCTCTCAGCAGAGTTTTACATTCGATAAGACAGCCTAAAAGTATGCCACTCCATGAATGTTATCTGTGCGCCTGATGCCCAACAACAGCCAACCAGTCGATTTATTTTTTCGTTATGTCAATAGCACAGGAAAATAAAAGTTTTGTTCTAATTTTTCATGTTACCATTTACAAGATAAACACACACACAGAGTGGAAAACACGAAAATAAAGAAAACTTTTTCAAACGAAATACGAAAAAATACAAGTGGCATAAAAGTCCACGTGAAAGGAGGGGGAAATATTATAACACCATGCCACACACAGAAAGTCATTCATCATGTTAACGTAGCGCGTGGCGGGAGGGGTAGGTTTGTGCAGACGAACGGCCTATTTCACTTTTCGTTTCCGGTGTGTGTGTGTGTGCGCGCTCGTGTTTTGTAAACCAAACAAAAATTAGCCAAAGTCTGCTGCTGGCCAACCTAACCAACCGCCGGCCTAGATGGGCGAAGGGACACAGGAGCTTTTTATACAAATAAGTCTTAATTTATATTGTAAATAGATAAGGCAGGTATCATTATTACTTAATATCATCATCATCACCATGATGATGAAGTAAAAAAGGTGAACAACTTTTGATTTGTATTTTGGGGTGACCTCGAAAGCAGACACTCACACTCACTATCCTCGTGTACCCTCTTCAGTGTTTCTTGGGAAATGATATAAATTAAAAGTTTAAAGATTATGTTTCTATCTCTGCGGCTATATCATGTTTGTGGTGTCCTTTGCACACACACACAAACAGAAGAAATCCAAACTATTTCAATAATAAAATAAATGTCTGACCCGCATGTATGGTGGGTGTAACACATTTTGGCCGTCTTCGCTTCTAATGCTGGTAGCTGTGGGCAGCTACAGCGCACAGTGGTTCAGACTCAAAATCCATCGGCCAAAATTCAATAACTTTTGTTCTAGTAGACATTTTTCAGTTCTGTAAAAAAAAACAAAATTAGACAAGGACCCAAGGATTATTTTGAGATATTATAATTACAAATCGGGAAATGGGATGTATTTTAGAAATCGGCCCAAAGTTGACTACTTTTCGTATTTTTCGATTTTAAAGAAAATTAATTTTTTTTCTGTTTTTTTAACATATTTTTACGTCAGACAGAGCACAGTGGTTCAGACTCAAAATCCATGGCCAAAATTCAATAACTTTTGTTTTAATAGAAATTTTTCAGTTCTGTAAAAAACCAAAATTAGACAAGGACCTAAGGATTATTTTGAGATTTTTTTATATAAATCAAAATTGGGAAATCGGATATATTTTAGAAATCGGCCCAAAGTTGACTACTTTTCGTATTTTTCGATTTTAAAGAAAATTAAAATTTTTATTTTTTTGTGTTTATGTTTTTTTAACACATTTTTACGTCAGACAGAGCACATTGGTCAAAGTCAGAATCCATCGGCCAAAATTCAATAACTTATGTTCCAGTAGACATTTTTGAGTTCTGTAAAAAAAAAACAAAATTTGACAAGGACCCAAGGATTAATAGGAAGTATTAACATTAAAAATCGGGAAATCGAATATATTTTAGAGATCGGTCCAAAGTTGACTACTTTTCGTATTTTTCGATTTTAAAGAAAATTAATTTTTTTTCTGTGTTTTTTTTATCATATTTTTACGTCAGACAGAGCACAGTGGTTCAGACTCAAAATCCATGGCCAAAATTCAATAACTTTTGTTTTAATAGAAATTTTTCAGTTCTGTAAAAAAACAAAATTAGACAAGAACCCAAGGATTATTTTGCGATATTATAATTACAAATCGGGAAATGGGATATATTTTAGAAATTGGCCCAAAGTTGACTACTTTTCGTATTTTTCGATTTTAAAGAAAATTAAAATTTTTATTTTTTTGTGTTTATGTTTTTTTAACATATTTTTACGTATTTGTTCATAATGCGAAGAAAAAATTTTAATTTTTTTTTGTATAACAGATTTTCACGTTTTTCAGATTTTGAAAATTCAAAAAACCTAATTTTTTTGACTTTGTCGAACTGTTTCTCTCATATTTTAAGAGATTTTCCAATCAAATTTTTTTTATTATAAATTGCGTTTTCCTAGCTTTATTATCACGTCAAAACTATGTTTGTGCCAAATACTGTTTGTTTGTAATAAATATTTAAGAAAATATCCTTTTTGAACAAATGGCTGATTTTGATGCAACACAACTTTTTTTCCTGCGAAAGCCTTTAGCGAAATATATACATATTTGGAAAGGTTGAAGGGTTCCCCGTTTTTTCAGGGTACGTAGCATACATTTAGTGCAAAAAGTTCAGATTTTTAGTTCCAAAGCGCAATTTTCACATTTTCTTCTCATTAACTTCTGAAAAGTAGGTACGCAGATAAAAGAAGAGCAAATTTCCTTTATCCTTATGCTAAATTGTATAACAAACGGTGTTCCTTTGTCGGGAATATGCAAAAAAAAAATATAATTAAATTATTAATTATAATAATTAATTATTATTTAATAATTATTAAATTATAATAATAATAAATCAAGTGTTATTTGTGTTTTTTCTTCGCATTATGGACAGATCGTAAAAATATGTTAAAAAACCATAAAAATAAAAATTTAAATTTTCTTTAAAATCCAAAAATGCAGAAAGTAGTCAACTTTGGGCCGATTTCTAAAATATATCCTGATTTTTATAGTTAATACTTCATATTAATCCTTGGGTCCTTGTCTAACATTGTTTTTTAGAGATCTTAAAAATGTCTACTAGAACAAAAGTTATTGAATTTTGGCCGATGGACTTTCATTCTGAACCACTGTGCCCTATTTTTAATGTTAATATCTCAAAATAATACCTGGGTCCTTTTCTAATTTTGTTTTTTTTTACAAAATTCAAAAAAAGTTATTAAATTTTGGCCGATGGATTTTGATTCTGAACCACTGTGTCTGGTTTTTAACGTTAATATCCCAAAATAATCCTTGGGTCCTTGTCTAATTTTGGTTTTTTACAGAACTCAAAAATGTCTACTAGAACAAAAGTTATTGTATTTTGATTCTGAACCACTGTGCAGCGTCTGTGTGTGTGTGTCACTTATTATGAAGTCCAAGAGAAAGCAGCAAAACAAACAAACAAACAAAAAAAATAACTTTTTCCAAACCATTCTCTGACACACAATTTATGAACTTTTGCCGAATGACTGGCTGGCTGTGTGTGAGAAGTGTGCATGGAAGTTGTGTGTGTGGACACTTTTCTGGCACATGCACACCAACGGCTGTATGAGCCATACATGTATGAGTGCGTGTGTGTGTTTGACTGTACTCTGTTCACGTTAAAGTCAACTACATCCATGCCTCTTTTAAGAATGTAGGTCGAGCATCTGAGGGAACACACACTCGCACTTGCACACATACACCGAGACTTGCACTGAGTGTACGAAGTACGAATGAACCGTGGAACATATACTTTGTGCGAAAGGGTTTAACTTTGTCGTGCTGCAACTAAAGCTCAAACAGAGAGAAAAATAACCAGAGTTCTAAGAAAACTTCACACATTTATAAAACAAATCGCATAAATTATATGCATAGGGTGTTGTCACACAAATGATGGGTATGGCGAAGAAAGTCAAGTCAAGCTATACTAGTTTACAATCATCTTAAGCAAGGACTGTGTATAACAGTTTCTAGTGAATATTGGTGCTATAATTTCAGCAAATGTACCTTGGAAATATTTTTACTATAATTTCGGTTGTATAAGTCCGATCATTTTCGGTTCTACGTTAAATTAAAAATAATCATGAGTGTTACAAATTTTACTTTCACGTAGAAACAGTAGTTTAGAAACAAAATTAACAAAAATTGAATTTTATACCCTCCACCTCCAGGATGGGGGTACACTAACTTTGTCATTCCTTTTATAACACCTTGAAATATCGACCTAAGACCCTATAAAGTATATATATTCTTCATCGTCATAAAATTCTAAGACGATCTAGCCATGTCCATCCGTCCAAATTTTCCATAAATGCGTCTTATAGACGTAGATCAGTTGGGATTGAAACTGGGCGAAATCGGCCCAAAGGGAACATTTTTTCCCTCACAAGGACTGAAAATACCCATAATAATCCCTTATATTTTACAGTATTTAGGCATGTTTTTCAATATATCTGCTTGTACTTACTTGATATAGGGTATGCGCATTCCCCCTTATAAGAAAAAGGCGCACCATAAAGTGCTTTTAATTCGTAGGGGGTGATATGGGACAAAAAGGGATAAAAATGGTACCTATCAAACGACAACAGCTAGAAACACGAAATTTGGTATGTGCGATCCTCTAATTGAGTAGATACATAATATAGATGTATTTTTTTCAAAATTCGTACTTTTAAGGGGTAAAATGGGAAAAGAGGGATAAAAATGGTACCAACAAAACGGTACAAAAATGAATAAAATAATTATATTCGATGTATACATTCCTCAGATTGCGTAGACACGTAAAATAAAAGGTTTTTTCGAAATTCTCACTTTTTGGGGTTAGAATGGAAAAAGGGGATAAAAATAGTACCAACTAAATGACAGCAGCTAGAGTCATGAAATTCGGAATATACATTCCTCTTACTGCGTAGACACGAAAAATAAAAGGTTTTTTCCAAATGTATTCTTTCAAGGGACACAATGGGTACAGAGGGATAAAAATAGTACCAACAACTAGAATGATGAAATTCGGTGTGTACATCGCTCTAATTGCGTAGATTCGTAAAATATAGGATTTTAGAAAGTCGTACTCTTAAGGGGGTAAGATTGGAAAAAGGGGATTAAAAGGGTACCAACCAAATGGCCGCAGCTAGAATCATGGAATTCGGAATGTATACATCCTTTGACTGCATGGACAAGCAAAATAAAAGCTTATTTTCCAAATTTGTTCTTTCAAGGGACACAATGGGTACAGAGGGATAAAAATAGTACCAACAGCTAGAATGATGAAATTCGGTGTATACATTCCTCTGATTCTGTAGACACGTAAAATAAAGAAATTTTTCGAAATTCGTAATTTTTGGGTTTAAAATGGAAAAAGGGAATAAAAATTGTACCAACTAAATGACCGCAGCTAGAGTCATGAAATTCGGAATATACATTCCTATGACTGCGTAGACACGAAAACTAAAGAGTTTTTTCCCAAATACCTACTTTCAAGGGATACAATGGGTACAGAGGGATAAAAATAGTACCAATTAAACGACTACAGCTAGAATGATGAAATTCGGTGGATACATCCCTCTAATAAAGAAATTAATAGTGATATTTTATTTATATATATTATAGCTACAGCTTTCTTTTGCGCGGTGACTTGTGGTGAAATTTGACGTAGAATATTTTTTCCATTCACACCATCTCCCTAAAATTCAGTTTTGTGGGACATTTTAGCACCAAATCGAAAAAGTGCGAAAAATTAACCCAAAAATTAATTTTATGTTTTGACTTATTTCTGGCATTTAAGATAGGTTTTGAGTTTTGGTGCATTCAGAGACTTATAGTAGAATTTTATGGCAAACATTTCTGCAGAACATGTTGACCCGCTAAACCCTTGTTTTAGGGGTGTTTTTTACACTTTTGCCCAAAAGGGGCCACAAAGGAGTTAGAGAGTTGAAATATTCCACAAAAATTTTCCTTGTAGTATTTTAAGTAATATTTCTGAACACATCTTATACTTCAGAATCTTATATTAGAAGTTTATGGCAAATATTTTTGTAGAACATTTCGATCCGTTAAAACCCTGTTTAAGGGGTGTTTTTCAACTTTTTCACAAAAGGGACCAAAAAGATCCCTATACTGAGTTGCTAGAGGGTTACAATGTTTCACTAAAATGTTCCTCGTGGTGTTTTTAGTGATATTGGTGAACACATCTTATACTTAAAATGTAAGGATCACAAGGTTTCCTATGCCAATTCATCATATGCAAAAGGGGGACATTTTGACCCACCTCTAATATGCGTAATCTTTCAAAACGTCTATACACCTGTATTCCTTATTTTCATTCTGTTTCACAGCGTAATTTGACCAAAATTGGGTGACACTAGGTATTTTCTAGGTGATAGTGCGACATTTTTTATCCTTTTACCTAAAAAGTCCTTTTTGTGTCCTTCTCTAGAAGGAATTTTAATACGCTTAAGTGTCTTTGGCTGGCTTTTATCCATCCAATAGGCTCAGATATTTTTGCAAAAAAATGTATGCTTTCTATTTTGGTGCTCGATATCGTACCAGGAAATTTCCTCACAAGGATCTGCTCAAACTAATTTCCAAAAAAAAACTAATTTCCACATTAATACCATCTTATCGTGGGTATACTTTCAGTTTCCCTCTCATTTAACAAACTTTGTGAAAATATTAACCTCAGAAATTATTAGCATACTTTTAGGATGTCATTTGTTTAGCATATATTTTGTCAAAATACTATTTTTCGTTTGTCAAGCAATTTCACCGAAAAGATCACAAAAACACGAATTTATTTGGCTTCTATCAAATATAATACGGTCACATCAAATGTCGGACAATTGTCATAAATAACTGTCGTCATCGTGTTACACTATTTCTATGCTGTGGAACTAAAACGGCGAAAGATAAAAAGGACAACAACGTACAGCAACATAAACAAATTTGCCACTACATAAAGGGAAAAATAGAAATTTACATATTTTTATGAGGTTTCCACTCGTGACTCTTCGTCTGCCCTCTTGGCCAAGCAGGCAGGCCAGAATGGCAGACAACTCCTGGCAAGGATATGGTCCGTGAAGGCAAAACTAAAATGTTCTACTTGCAAAAGAGATGAAATTGAAAATGAAATACATTTGGATATTAGCATAAGTTGTGGAGAAGTGAGGGAGGGATACAAAAGAAAACAACCCGCAAGGAAACCGACGGATCTTTTGAAATCATCACAAGCACGGAATGTCTTGTTTAGTTGGCAAACTTACCCAGCGAGAGAGAGGGAGAGAGTTGTGAGACAGACAACTAATTCCACGTTGGCAGATAAAGACTTCCTTGTGAGACGCTCAACAAACGGATGCCAATTGTACAGAACGGATTTTGACGAAACGCCATAACAATCCTTTTAGCTACACTCCTCACCTCCCCACACCATGGGGTGTAGGTGGGGCTTTGATTACTATTTCACATAGAATTGTAGGCTGTCGTAGTTGTTAGTGTAGGCAAAGGCTTTGTCGTCCTTTTAAAAGATTTATCTGCACTAAATCGTTGCCATTGCCGGCTGTTCCAGTAACCGACAAACTTTTGACGCCGCCATCAGGTTTTATAATAAAACCAGAGTGTACTCAAAGCAATGAAAAAGAGAAAACAACAACGTCACAAGAAAGTCTCTGAAGTACAGGAAACAGAAATAAATAATTACTTCTTCTTTAGTTGTCCTTCGTTTTGTAGCAGCCATTTTGTTCTAAGAAAGTTTTACCATCCGGATGCCATAATAAATATTTAAATGTGTGAGTCAAGGCGGATATCGGAATGCCTTAAACTTAATAACGTAAATAAATATATATTTTGAAGAGTGACAATTGTAGGGAATAGAATGGATTGCCAGAAAAAAAACGGTTCTTGAAATTATAGTTTATTGAAAATTTGCTTATATCCATACTATTCCAGCGTTGTTCACAGGAGTTAAATTTTAGCCTATTAGGGTAAGTGTTTTTAATTTGTGTGTTTGGCCAGTCCCTGATCGAGAGCCAACTAAAATTTCACATATCAAATCATCAAACTTTCTGAACTATGTCATGTTCCTAGAGAGACTCTTACTCTCTAGGGCCAGGAAATAGTTCAAGAAGTTGCAAATCGTTTTGAATTTGCATATATCGCCCCATTTCAAGCTATTATTAAATTATTATTTTTAGAAATGTAATATTAAATATTATTTATTATTGGGAGTATGTGGCGTATGAGTATTGTTAATATGTTAGGAACATTGTGCGTATGATTTATATTAATTTAGAAACCAAAAATATTTTGTTTTGCACAATCTAAACTTTTAACAGAAATTTCCCGTTTAAATAGTGTTATAGAATGATTTTTAACAAACCTATCCCAACGAAAAATTTATTGTATTTTTAATCATCCAAAAAAATATGTGAAATATTTAAAATTTTGTCCAAAATAAAGTTCATGTAGGAATTTTTAAATTGTACACTGTTAATTTTGCGATCAAATAGTAATTATATTTTTAGCCAGTTCCTGATATTTTCATCCAGTTTGACATTCAATTAGTAGTTTCTCTAGGCAGATAGTTGAGGAAGTTGAAGATAGTTGTGGGATTGAATATATCACCCTCATTTCAAGATATTATTAAAAAATCAAAATATAAAATAAATGTATCTAGATACTTTTTAGAAATTATGCCTATGACTAATATTAAATATTATTTAGTATTGGGAATATGTGACGTATGAGTATTGTTAATATGTTAGCAACATGGTGCGTATGATTTATATTAATACATTTAATAACTACCCAGCAAAAAGACATGACGGAGAAGTTGTTAAAAAGTTGTTCAACTGATGAAAAGATGGTGATAATGAAGATGGAAGTCCTTCATTTTCGGGCGAATCATGCATGATTTTTACATAGGGCTATCATTGGGAGGAATGGGTTCATTTACAGATCCTCATCACTTCATTCGAACGAATGCTTAGACTGCACTGCATGTTTGATGCATACATGACATTATTTCATAGCTGAAAGTTATTAATTTTTGGATACATTGTGGAAAAATCACTTCTCTGAATTCATGAAAATGGAGTGAAACAAATTCTTCTCAAAAGTGATTTTGCATTACTTCGATTTCATTTTTTGTTAAAAATGTCACCAATGTCACATTTATATTTTTAAAATGTTCTTAATTTAAAACAATCGTTCCCTCTTCATCTACGAAAAATGGTCCCATTAGTACAGTATTTTTATGACGTACCAACATTATCCAATAAAGAAGATATTTGAGGTCGAAATTGAACAAATAAATATTTTTATCATACCCATAAGATAGATTATTAGAATCGACCACACAAATCACAATGGGTATAAAATATAGCGCAACAGAATAATTTTTTTCGATATTTGAATATTTGGCATTTTATATATATAACTTAATTCTATTGAAAGAGAAAATTCTAATTTATAAGTTATTTATCCGCTTTTGAGAAGCTATATAGCTATATAGAATGAATTATCTTTGATGTATGATTCTGGAGCAAAGAATGTGTCATTCATTTGGAAATACTTCCATTTTTTCTTGGGAATAAGTGTTGACCTACATTTTTGGAAATACCTTTAGATGACAAATATATTTGCATTTGAGCAACGGTTTAGAATGAATTTACTCGGATGTATGATTTAGGAGCAATGATAATGTTATTCATTTCGAACTACTTCCAAGTTTCTTTGTAGAGTTAGTATTGGGAGTATGAGACGTATGAGTGTTATTAATATGATCGCGACCTGGTGCGTATGATTTATATTAATTAAGTAGCCAGCGAAAAACACATAAATTGCATAACTAATAAGAAGCTATTTAGATTACATTGTATTAAAAATCAAGCACACTTTCTACACTTTTTTCGGAAATATCAGTATATAAAGGATATTTTTAGACGTTTAGCACTTCCAATTGAAATGAAATAAGGATATCATATAATATAAATCGAAAAATTGCCTTTATTAGAATATTAGTATCATGGCCTAGTTGGAATAGTCTATGGCTAAATGTGGAAGTTATTATTTCTAAAAGTAATGGAATTTAAATAAATCGTGAGTCATTTTTAAGAATTTTTTTCTTAATTTAATTTCATAATCATAAGACACACCTTCTACATGAACGTCCATAACTTATATATTTGCCATAGATTTCATCCTAAGAGGCCTTCTTTCATCCTTAAAATGTCAGCTTTTAACAAATAAAGTAGAATATTTTTTCGTGCTATATAAAAAATCATATTTTTTTGTAAAAAAAATATTTTAGGTCTACTCTTTGTAGACCATATAACTTCCATATATAACTAGATCCTTTACATGTACTCATTTTTCTTTGTGTGCGAAGGCTAATTATTAAAAATCGGAAGAAATATTTTTTTACGTTTTTTTCTTATTTTTAATAATTTTTTTTCGTGAAATAAGAAGGAAACTATAATACAAACAATTCACATTTATAGAAGAGTGGTTTAAGAAAAGTCTCCAAAAACATTAAAAATTAAAGAAAATATTTTTTTTTTTTGAAAAAAATCATTTTTCTTGCAAAATTTTTGGAGTTTGTTCCTAAATCACTGTTTCTATGTGAAAGTGATATTCATAATTGTATTCAGAATTGTCTTTAATGGAACAGATAAGTGAGTGCGATCGTACATGTATTTCCAAAATGATAGTAGAAGACTTAAATGTACCTTCGACGAAATTTGAAATTTTAGTAAAAAATTAAAAAAATAATATCCATTTTTTTGAATATCTTTTTCCAGTTTAGAAAGCTAAAATATATCAGAAAATATAATACAAACAATTCACTTTGGCATATGAACTGTGGTTTAAGAACAGTCTCCAAAAATGCGAACAAATATTTATTCCATTTTTTTCCTGTGACAAAAAAATCTTTAGAAAATAGGAAAAAGTCGAAAAATGTTGTTGCTTCTATTTTTAATAATTAACATTCTAAAGAAGAAAAAACTTTCTATAGATATATAAGTATAAGTAAAAGTAGACGCAAAATATACTTTTTGAAAATCATGATTTTTTATTTAAGTGAAAAGCCTTCAAATAGGCCTTGTTTTCTTCTTTAAGATTGAAACTATTATAAAATGAAACTAGATATACTGTTTTTAAATTTAGAAAGGACTTTTTCGCGCTATTTAACCACTAGTTTAGAAAATCATGATTTTTTTAAATTCTTTTTCGGCCACAAAGATAGCCACAATTTCCAAGTCTTTTACATATAGGCATGGTTTTCTACGGTATAATGTTAGTTATTGGGAAATAAAACAAAATATTCTTTCAATTTTTATATTTTATCCATAGATCTTTTACACGTTTTCAGCGCTATAATGATAGGCATTAAAAAATTAAAGATAACATAGTCGGACCCGCCCGATATTAGCCTTTCCTAACTAGTTTTTCGCTGCGAAATTTTCTATTTGAGAATTATTTTAGAATGATACTTTTTGAGAATAATATTTATTCAATTCTATTATTATTTTTGTAAAATTTAAAAATTTTCCCCAAAAACCTGAGTTGAATACGATATTTCATTTATAATTTTCCCCAGTTGAAAATTCCATTTGATATGAGTTTGGTGTTCACAGCTTGTTGCTAAGTTTGTGTGAAAAAAAGCACCCTCTCCCCCTTCCTCATCGAATCTTTTAGCGAATACCGAAGCCATTATCAGCCGGCATAACAGCGCTGCTGTCGTCGAATCTGTTGTTACCACAACGCACTATCGCTCTAAATTATTTAAAAACTCATTCATTCCGCTTGCGCTTTCAGTTTTTGTCAGTTCATATTAAAAATTAATTTTCTAACATTTGTTCTTCACCCTCAGTGAGGATTTGTCGTATCGTCGCCACCAACACACAACTAGCGGGAAAGATACAACGAGATATAGCGAGACTGGCAGACAGACACGTTGACAATGACAAAAGGTAATATTTTCACAATTTGCCAGCTAGAAATGATAAAGCGCAGAATGGCACAAGAATCACAGATAAAATCTTAAGTATGGCAAAGCTCCTTCAACCCCTCCCCTCCTTCAGCAATCCTGGTGATTCGTTGTCTTTTTATTTTTATATTTTTTGTTGGCTGTGCCAACTAAAGTCGTAACAAATTTCATTTTGTAATCACCTTGAATCTGGGAAAAGAGGGGGACTGTTGGGGTGGAAGGGAGGAAGGGAAGTTGTTTGGCGGAGAGTTGCACAGAGGAAAGGGAACTGCTTAACGTCATCTCAGATATGTGGCGATATGCAACAGAACATGCAACATTAGTTAAAAGCCAACCAGAATGTCAACGGTAATGGAGGAGCTGGTGATGTTGCCACTGACGCTGCACAGTGGGTGAAAATCAGAATTCATCGGTCAAAATTCAATAACTTTTGTTGTAAGTAGACATTTTTGAGTTTTGTAAAAAAACAAAATTAGACAAGGACCTAAGGATTATTTAGAGATATTAACCTTAAAAATAGGGCACAGTGGCTCAGAATCAAAATCAATACCAAAATTCAATAACTTTTTTTTAATTTAAAAGAAAAAAACAAAATTAGACAAGGACCCAGGGATTTTTTTGAGATATTAACATTAAAAATCTGACACAGTGGTTCAGAATCAAAATCCATCGGCAAAAATTCAATAACTTTTTTTTCGAAATTTGTAAAAAAAACGAAATTAGACAAGGACCCAGGGATTATTTTGAGATATTAACACCAAAAATAGGGCACAGTGGTTCAGAATGAAAATCCATCGTCCAAAATTCAATAACCTTTGTTCTAGTAGACATTTTAGAGTTCTGCAAAAAACCAAATTAGATCCCAGAAATATTTTTTTTTAAATATTAACATTAATAATCGGGCAATTGGATATATTTCAGAAATTGGCCGATACTTTTAGTAGTTTTCGGTTTTTAAAGAAAATTAAAATTTTTATTTTTTCGTTTTTATGGTTTTTTAACATATTTTTACGTATTAGTTCATAATGCGAGGAAAAAATTTTAATATTTTTTGTATTACAGATTTTCACGTTTTTCGGAATTTTAAAATTGAAAAAAAAAATTCTTTTTTTGGCCTATACCTTCGACCTTCTCACACATTTTAAGAGATTTTGCACTTACAATTTTTTTTATTAGAAATTGTGGTTTTTAGCTTTATTATGACGCCAAAACTATGTTTGTGCCAAATACAGTTTGTTTGTAATAAATATTTTAGAAAAAAACCTTTTTGAACAAATGTCTGACTTTGAAGCAACACAACTTTTGTTCCTGCGAAAGCCTTTAACGAAATATGTATATATTTGGAAAGGTTGAAGAGATCCCCATTTTTTCAGTTTAGCTTTTGTCCGCCCGCAACTCCTCCCTTGGAAGATAGGATAGATACATTTAGTGCAAAATTCCAGATTTTTTTAGTTCCAAAACGCAATTTTCACATTTTCTTCTCATTAACTTCTGAAAAGTAGGTACGCAGATAAAAGAAGAGTAAATTTCCTTTATCCTCATGCTAAAGTGTATAACAATCGGTGTTCATTTGTCGGAAATATGCAAAAAAATATAATTAAATTATTAATTATAATAATTAATTATTAAATTGTAATAATAATAATGCTAAATTAAGTGTTATTTGTGTTTTTCCTTCGTATTATGGACAAATACATAAAAATATTTTAAAAAACATAAAAATAAAAATTTTAATTTTCTTTAAAATCGAAAAATGCGAAAAGTACTCAACTTTGGGCAGATTTCTAAAATATATCCGACTTCCTGATTTTTAAACTTAATACTTCGTATTAATTCTTGGGTCCTTGTCTAATTTTGTATTTTTACAGATCTTAAAAATGTCTACTAGAACAAAAGTTATTGCGTTTTGGTCGATGGATTCTGAACCACTAAGTTAAAAAAAAACATAAAAACAAAAGATACAAATTTTAATTTTCTTTAAAATTGAAAAAAAAATACGAAAAGTCGCCTTAAACCGATTTCTAAAATATATCAGATTTTTAATGTTAATACTATATAATAATCCTTGGGTCTTTGAAAAAAAAATATGTTGAAAACATAAAAATAAAACAAAAAATAAAAATTTTAATCTTCTTTACAATCGAAAACTACGAAAAGTACTCAACTTTGAGCCGATTTTTAAAATATGTCAGATTTCCCGATTTTCAATTTTAATATTTCATAATAACCCTTGGGTCCTTGTCTAATTTTAGAACTCAGAAATGTCTACTAGAACAAAATTTATTGTTTAGTTATTATTGGGGCGAATATATTAAAAAACATAAAAAAAAACAAAAATTTGAATTTTCTTTAAAATCGAAAAATACGAAAAGTAGTCTACTTTAAGCCGATTTCTAAAATATATCCGATTTCCCGATGTTTAATGTTAATACTTCATAATAATCCTTGGGTCCTTGTCTAATTTTGTTTTTTTTTTACAGAATTCAAAAATGTCTACTGGAACATAAGTTATTGAATTTTTGGCCGATGGATTCTGATCGCTGTCTGCGTAAAAATATATTAAAAAAAAAAAAAACAAAAAAATAAAAATTTTAATTTTATTTTTTTAATCGAAAATTACGAACAGTAGTCAACTTTCGGCCGATTTCTAAAATATATTCGATTTCCTGATTTATAATTTTAATACTTCATATTAATCTTTGGGTCCTTGTCTAATTTTGGTTTGTTACAGAATTCAAAAATGTCTACTGGAACATACGTTATTGAATTTTGGCCGATGGATTCTGATTTTGAACCACTGTTCGCTGTCTGACGTAAAAAAAAATATAAAAATAAAAATTTTAATTTTCTTTAAAATCGAAAAATACGAAAAGTTGTCTATTTTAAGCCGATTTCTAAAATATCCGATTTCCCGATTTTTAATAATAACATCTGATAATAGTCATTGGGTCCTTGTCTAATTTTGGTTTTTTACAAAACTCAAAAATGTCTACTAGAACAAAAGTTATTGAATTTTGGCGGATGGATTTTGATTCTGAGCGACTGTGCGCTGTCTGACTTGCTACTGCTGTTGCTGTTGTTGCAACAATTCAAACTTATAGAAAATTCCCATTTAAAGAATGAACATTCACTCTGGGAGCAGTCACTCTATTCCCCCTTTCCTCTCTCACTCCTTGCATTCAACCATCCTTCCGTCTGTCTTTAATAGCATCTCTGGGAATCTGAGTTTGTGAATTAGTTTTCATGTGATTTTCTGTGTTTGTGTGAGTGAGTGCGC
Source organism: Polietes domitor (assembly GCA_947397865.1). Taxonomy (NCBI): domain Eukaryota; kingdom Metazoa; phylum Arthropoda; class Insecta; order Diptera; family Muscidae; genus Polietes; species Polietes domitor. The sequence continues at coordinate 177,883,151 of OX377619.1, forward strand.
GCGTGTGTCTAAGTAATGAAAACGCATATTAAAAATGTAGCATTTGTTGCATAAAAAATAATGGCGTTGTGAGTGGATTGGGAGGGGAGTACTCCCAGATAAATAAACCCAACTAACAGCTCGCATAAGTATGATTGTGCAATTCAGCTAGAAATGCATTTTCGATTCGGTGAACTGCGCTTTTCGACCAAATGGCAACATCTTTGGCTGTGGCAGACATTGCTGGCTGCAGTTTAGTGGCGCAGATCTTTAGAAAAAGTGGTTGGATGCTTGATTCGTTGTGTGTGTCTGAGGAGCAATCTGCAGCAGTTTTCCCAGCCATTACACTGCCAAGTTTATCCCTGCTTAAGGTCTACTTACCTCGAGTCTGGCAAGAGGGCGCGCGTGTTGAAACGTGGTAAGCCTTGGCTGACAGCAAATGATGCGACAAATGTGTGTGGGTGTGTGTGTATCTCTCCTTCTGTCGTTACTTACAATATCTCGGGTGATGGCAGCCATTAAAAATGTCTTTCGGATAATTTGCTTTGAAGAAGATGTCACGCCTAGACTCCCACAACACACACACACATTTCTTCTACCTGTTCCCTGGTGCAACCTTTGCCAGCCGAACGAACGAATGGCAACGAAAACATGAAAATTCAATTTGTTGGCCATAAAGTGTAGCCTATTTAAAAAGAGAGGAAATTAAAAAAGAACAGAACGCCGACGACATCGTGAGATAAAACAGGAGGAGTGTGTGCGTTATGCGGCATTTTGTGTGGGAGTTTTTTCGCTTTTTTTTAGAATTTAGATGTGATTTGAAGATTATAGATTGTGAATTTGAATATTGTGATAAAGGTGGGAGTGAATATATTTAAAAGTTAGGCGAAAATAAATGGAGTTGACTTAAGGGGGATTTTTGCTATACAAGTAATCTTCAAACTTTGTACGTGGAAAACTTAAAGCTCCAACAGCATATTTGCTTGGATCACATTATCACATTGGGGCGGGATCAATTAGAATAATATTAGAAATAATATTATCCAAACATTAAATACACCAGAAAATAAAATAAAATTTCTCTTTTTTTATTTTTTGAGTCACAATATCAACAGAAACAAATTTTAAGGATATTTTTTTTATAAAATTTCCGATAAAAATATGTGTGTATAGAAGCATATTGAGTCATAAAATCAAAAGAAATGACATTTTATGGATATTTTTTTACTAAATTTCCGATTTTCGTCGAACTATATATGATACCTTCGTATTAGTACACTCATTTTGGAAATATAGACCCGAATACAACCCCGTCTGTGTCCAATTAAAGGAATTTATGATGGCTACATATATTATGTATTTTATTGTCAAATAGTGGTCACGGAATAGACTCCAAAAAATTGAGAACAAGTTAATTTTTCCGAAAAAAAAAGAATATTTTCTAACGACACGTAAAACCCCATCAAAAATAAAAAAATATATTTTGTTTTATTTTCTAATAGGTAGCATTCTAAGGAAGAAAACAATGACGAAATGTAATAGATCTAACTGAAAATTTCCGGCAAATTTTTTTCCTTGGACATTTTAATCATTAACAAGTAAAAATGGCGTTAAGTTCGGCCAGGCCGAACTTTATATACACTCCACCATGGATTGCATTCCACAGAGGTTGTCGCGTTTCGTAGAAGTGCAGTAAGATTACAGGAAAATATACATTTTTTAATATAAACAAACCAAAACAAATACAAATATTGAAAAAATAATTTTATAAATAAATATAATATTTTAATTATTTCAAACCAAGCTTATAAGACAAGGCTACCAATACGTTAATTCAAAAAATAAATATTCTTATATTTATATTTTCTAAATAAGCTTAAAAACCGTAAATATTGGCTGATAATGGGTGCTATAGTTTGTTGTATTTCGATTCTATTTTAATTCCAAAAGTACAAATTTTGGAAATCCATTATCAGACGTACATAGTGCAAAATAACCTAACTTCATGATTCAATCAATTCTTGACGTAAAAGAAAAATTACGAATTTGGAAAAAAACTTTTTATTTTGCGTGTCTATGCAGTCAGAGGAACGTATACTCCGAATTCCATGATTCCAGCTGCGTCCATTTGGTTGGTACCATTTTTATCCCCTTGACGTTTCTACGCAATTAGAATTTCATCATTCTAGCTGTAGTCGTTTAGTTGATACTATTTTTATCCCTCTGTACCCTTGTATCCCTTGAGAGTACGAATTTCAAAAAATCCGTTTATTTTCCGTGTCTACACAGTCAGAGGAATGTATACTCCGAATTGCATGACTCTAGCTACGGTCATTTGGTTGGTACTATTTTTATCCCCTTTTTCTATTTTGACCCCAAAAAGTACGAATTTCGAAAAATCAGTTTATTTTCCGTGGCTACACAGTCAGAGGAATGTATACACCGAATTTCATTATTCCAAGTGTAGCCGTTCGGTTGGTACCATTTTTATCCCTCCGTACCCATTGTATCCCTTGAAAGTACGAATTTGAAAAAAAACTTTTATTTTTCATGTGTACGTAGTCAAAGGAATGTATACTCCGAATTTCATGACTCTAGCCGCGGTCATTTGGTTGGTACTATTTTTATCCCCTTTTTCATTTTAACCCCAAAAAGTACGAATTTCGAAAAATCGGTTTATTTTCCGTGACTACACAGTCAGACGAATGTATACTCCGAATTTCATGACTCTAGCTGCGGTCATTTGATTGGTACTATTTTTATCCCCTTCTTCATTTTAACCCCAAAAAGTACGAATTTTGAAAATTCCGTGTATTTTACTTGTCTATGCAATCAGATGAATGTATACACCGAATTTCATTATTCTAGGTACAACCGTTTGGTTGTTACCATTTTTATCCCTCTATTCCCATTTTAGCCCTTAAAAGTACGAATTTGGAAAAAATACCTTTATATTATGTATCTACTCAATTAGAGGAATGTACACACCGAATTTGGTGTTTCTGGCTGTTGCCGTTTAATATGTACCATTTTTATCCCTTTTTTGCCCCATTTCACCCCCTGCAAATAAGAATCACTTTATGGTGCACGTTTTTGCTATAAGGGGAATACGCATACCAAATATCAAGCAAATATAAAGAGACATATTAAAAAAACATGCTTAAATACGCTAAAATATTAGTGAGGGAAAAATTTTTCCCTTTGGGCCGATTTCGACCCGTTTCAATCCAAACCGATCTACGACTATAGGACGCATTTATGGAAAATTTGAACTTTCTAGTTCCTTTCGTTTAGATCGTAGCGTGCTTGACGATCAAGAATATATATACTTTATAGGGTCTCAAGTCGATATTTGAAGGTGTTACAAACGGAATGACAAAGTTAGTATACCCCCATCCTGGGGGTGGAGGGTATACAAATTGACATGTTGATTGTGACAGTTCTAATTGAAGTAATGCGATTTTGCTTTGGAATATTTTTTGTATTGAACCGATCATATTCCATTGTTCGCAACAAGTGATATATATATATTTGAAAATGTCCTGTTTATTTTTTTTGTCAAATTTAATCATTTCTACAAAAATATATTTTCAAAGGCTTTTTCGATTATAATTTTCCTATTAATAAATACTATTGTGGCATGGTTATGCTTCTAATTATTCTGACCAACGATCATTTTAGTCACGTCTTACTTATTTCTTATTTAGCAATTTTTAAAAATTTTTATATTTCGAGTTTTTACAATATTTTCCTTTTGCAAAGAAAAAATAACATGATATTGCTGCTAGAAATTAATAATATTTTTGAATTACTCATCCCCAAATCATCCTCTAAATCATCAATATTTTTCTACAATTTCAACATTTGCAAAAATTCTTGTTAAAATTAGCTCAACCAAGACCAAGATATAATTTCTGGTCTTTGCGTAGCACGACGTATGATTAATATAAATAACATGACTTAAAAGTAATATCAATGGCAAAAAAATCATACGACCCATGTTCACCTGTGGCAAATCACAATAAAGCATATGATTAGTATGAAGAAGAATGTTGTGTGATCGATCAATGAAAATAATATAAATTAAATTTTGACAGCATCTATGCGTTTAAAAAAATAAGTATTTTTTTGGCTTGGAAAAAAGCTATGTCTATTAACATTCCAAGGCAATACAAAAGAAACCACTAATGCGGTTTTTTATAATCTTTAGTATCCCAAACTTATGAGCAACATTTGAGACGACAATAATCATATCCAGACCTCTGCTGTAATCCGAATGCCATGATCAAAATCAAAAATTGCAAATATTTTTTAATGAAATATATTTGTCCACCTTGTAGTTGTGCCAATGCCATTCCCACTTACCACATTTTCAATCGTTACCTGAATTACAGTTCAACCATCCTCGTACCGTAATTCAATTATTTTCGTTTTTTTTTTTCGTTTCAATAAAATCGAAATCACTCCCACAATAATCGACAAGGTGTCAACACTGTTAACCACATCTGCTGTAATGAACATTTTCGAGATTCTTTTAATCGAAATCTACAAAACAAAATGTGTCAATCATGCGAAGACCACAACAATTTAATTACAAAATTAATTTGTTAGCCATTAACTGGTTGATGGGGGGAATTTTCATTTACACCCTATAGAGTTGTTAATTGCATAACTACAATTGCAGGTGGTCAAGAAGAGGAGCATGTTGGCATTGCATCTGTTGCAGCTGAATCTGAGCAGAAAGCAGGGTAACATAGCATTGAGAAATTTATTTCAGATTGACAAATTTATTTTAGAGTAGAAAATTGGGAAAATAATGCAGTAATTTTAAATTAAAAAATCTAGATTAAAGAAGAGGGTCATAATTTCTATATTTATCAATAGATCTCTTACATTTAGACATTGTTTTCTTCGGTGTAATGTTTTCTATTGAAAAAAATCGAACAACATATTTTTGTGATTTTTGTTCTATATTTTACTTTTTTTTCATTTTTTTTTTTTTTTCAAAAAAATCAAATTTTCTAATTTTTTGGAGACTGTTCCTAAACCACTGTTTCTATGTGAAAGTGAAATTCACAGCATTTGTAGCCATCATAATTAACATCAACTGGAAATATAATAGGGTGCGTTCGGGTTTATATTACCAAAGTGAGAGTACAAATATTAAAGGTACCTGTTAGAAATTTAGAATTTTAGAAAAAAATTAGAATTTTAGAAAAAAATACAAAAAATAAAATATCCATGGTAACATTGCATTGACAAATTTATTTCAGAGTACTAGAGGGAAGGTGACCAGAGATTAGATTAGAAAATTTTGATTTTTATAAACAATTCAATAATTTTAAATTAAAAAAAATACGATTAAAAAATCGTTTGTATCCACTAAGAGTGTCATAACTTCTATATTTATCAATAGATCTTTTACATTTAGACAGTGTTTTGTTCGTTATAATGTTGGTTATTATTAAAATGAAACAAAATATTTTTGTATTTTTTTTTCTGTCCTTTATGTTTTTTTTTGATCCATCAAAAAAAATTTTTTTTTCAAAAATCTATTTTTCTAAATTTTTTGGAGACCGTTCCTAAACCACTGTTTCTATGCGAAAGTGTTATTCACAACATTTATAGCCATTATAATTATCTTTAATTGGACATCTAAGGGGGTGTTATTGGATTAATAGTAACCAAAGGAGAGTACAACTATTAAAGGTACCTTCGGCGAAAATTGGAATTTTAGAAAAAATATAAAAATAAAATATCCATAAAATCTGCATTGATTTTTTTTGAATCAGTACGCCACAATGTGCGCAAAAAATTAGTTGTTAGGCCTCGGACATAATTAAATTGTGCTATTTATAAAAAAAATAAAAAAAGATGATTCTTGCATCTAAAAAAATATCAAAAGTTCTATATTCGATTTTATAATTTAATTATTTTAAATTTTTTGTATTTATTCGACCTTTCTTTTTATAATATTAAATACATTCGTTTTATTTTTGATTTTTTTAAACAATTCAGTAATTTTAAATTAAAAAAAAATACGATTACAAATCGTTTGTGTCCACCAAGAGGGTCATAACTTCTATATTTATCAATAGATAGTTTACATTTAGACGTTGGTTTCTTCGTTGTAATGTTAGTTATTATAGAAATAAAACAAAATATTTTTGTATTTTTTTTCTGTCTTTTATGTTTTTTTTTTTTTTGATCCAACAAAATTTTTTTTTTCAAAAATCTATTTTTCTCAATTTTTTGGAGACTGTTCCTAAACCACTATTTCTACGTGAAAGTGTTATTCACAACATTTATAGCCATCAAAATTATCTTTAATTGGACATATAAGGGGATGTGATTGGGTTTATAGTAACAAAAGGAGAGTACAACTATTAAAGGTACCTTCGGCGAAAATTGGAATTTTTAGAAAAAATATAAAAATAAAATAATAAATATTTTTTTTTGAATCAGTACCCCACAATGTGCACAAAAAATTATTTGTTAGGCCTCGGACATAATTAAATTGTGCTATTTATAAAAAAATGAATCTTGCATCTAAAAAAGTATCTACATTAAATTTAATTATTTTACATTTTTTATATTTATTTGACCTTTCTTATTATAATATTAAATATATTCGTTTTATTATTTATTAGTTTAAAAATTTAAGCATAAATTATTTACGAAAAATACAAAAAATCCACCACTCTGTGGCGTATGAGTTTTTTGTGAATAAATATTCATCATACGCCACAATTAATACCATCAACAAACAAACACTATGTTCCAACAGAGCAGGTCGTATGAGTTATTTTAATATAAAACTACTAATTCTTGCATCTACACTGAGGATCATAACGTCTACATTTAATTTAAAACTTTTAATATTTTAATTTTTTTATTTATTGGACATTTCTGATTTTATATAATAAATAATAATCGAATTTGAACAATTATTATTTAATGGTTTAACAATTTAAGCTTAAATTATTTCCGAAAAAGCCAGATATCAACCACTCTCAGGCGTATGAGTTATTTCTGAATAAATATTCATCATACGCCACGATTAATTCCATCAACAAACAAAGACTTTGTTCCGGCAGAGCCGGTCGTATGAGTGAAATTAAAATAAAAAAAAAACATAAAATCTACATTTTATTTAATAATTTAACTACTTTAATTTTTTATATCTATTCGAACTTTCTGATTTGAAATAATAAATAATAATCGAGCTTGTGCAATTAATATTTAATTGTTAACCAGTTTAAGCTTAAATTATTTCCGAAAAATCCAGATAACAACCACTCTGTGGCGTATGAGTTATTAGTGAATAAATATTCATCATACGTCACGATTAATTCCATCAACAAACGAAGACATTGTTCCGGCAGAGCAGGTCGTATGAGTGATATTAAAATAAAACTACCTATTCTACATCTACAAAGAGTATCATAAAATCTAAATTTTATTTAATAATTTAACTATTTTAAAATTTTGATATATTTATGCAACCTCTCTGATTTTATATATTAAATATTAATTGAGCTTGAACAATTATTATTTAATAGTTTGTCAATTTAAGCTTAAATTATTTTCGAAAATTCAAATATCGACATTTCACATTCAAAATCTCGACATTCAAAAATCTACATTTTATTTAATAATTTAACAATTTTAAAATTTTTATATGTATGCGACCTCTCTGATTTTATATATTAAATATTAATTGAGCTTTAACAATTATTATTTAATAGTTTGTCAATTTAAGCTTAAATTATTTTCGAAAATTCAAATATCGACATTTCACATTCAAAATCTCGACATTCAAAAGTCTACATTTTATTTAATAACTTAACTATTTTAAAATTTTTATGCGACCTCTCTGATTTAATATATTAAATATTAATTGAGCTTGAACAATTATTATTTAATAGTTTGTCAATTTAAGCTTAAATTATTTTCGAAAATTCAAATATCAACCACTCTGTGGCGTACGAGTTATTTGTGAATTAATATTCATCATTCGCTACATAGTCTCCAACAATCAAGGTCATTGATCCGGCACTGCTGGTCGTATGAGTGATATTTAATTGAAAATATCATGCATACGTCTCAAACTCTTCTTGTGATCCACAAAAATCCACTAACAAATATTTAATTCACGTTTCACATAGAAAAGTTACAGGGTACATTTGAGAGATATCCAGTCAAATTTTAATCAATCATGAGTATATTGATACAACAGGAACTGAATAAGCAAGCACTCTGTTCTTCCAGACTATTTCTCCAAGTCCTCCGAGTGACCTTTCGACCCACATCATTTGTATCTCCCTCCAATCCACGCCAAGAGTCAAACATATCCATTGAATTCTTATCGTTGTTTGCATTGAACTGCTGCAAACCATGCGGCCATATTATCCCAATCATTTCGTTCAATGTGTGTTAATTATTCTCACAACAAATTAATTTCACATTTTATTTGCTCGCCCAATACACATGCACAGCCGTTCATTCACTTCAATTCCAATACAATTCAGCGGGAGTATTATCAGGCGCGAAAGGCAAAAAAACAAGAAATAAATGAAAGAAACCGGTGCGAACCGCGAAATGCGCGATAATGCTTTCGTCGATGGTGTTTTACATACACACGAGTACGATACGAACGAACGATAGTCGAAAGGCTGTGCTTTCCTTTATTTCCTTTCATTACGGCCTTATGGTAGGGGGGGGTGGTCATTGGATAACTACAAAATGTTATAAGTGCTGGTGAGGCGGATTGTGGCCTGAGACTGAATTTTTTGTGCGAATCCTTGTTGGTCGTCTTTAAGAGGGTGGTTGGTAGTCGGTGCCGGCTGGATATGAATATGAATGTCTGTTGAACTTGTTTCGTTTATTTCGCGCGAATTGTAATTAAATTGAGAAATATGGGTGCGGCAAACGAATTTCGTTTTGTCGCCGCGGCCGTTTAATTTGTTTATAAATGTCAGTGGGTGAGAGAGAGCGCTCGTAAGAAGCACGACAGGTTTTCCTGCTCCATATCCTGTTTCCTGCAGCAAAAGGTCAGCACTTATGGCTGTAAGCCATGGACAATGTGAACAACAAAAAAACTTGCAATTTCAACTCGTGTTACCATAATTACTTTTAATGTTGTCATATCCCATGGCGATTGGTGTAGATGCCCAGTCAGAAGGTAAACGTAATTTAAATCTAAATGAAATATTATTATTAGTTAAAATCACAGTCAAATATGCTCTGACTGTGATTTTAACTAAAATTTTTACAACACCGCTCAGTGGTGCACAATTAATTTCAATAACTTTCGATCTTGTAAACAGGACCCAAGGATTATTTTCGGAAATTATTTCTTCTTCCAAATAATTTCAATAATTTATTTTCATATTTTTCCAAATACCTCAAAGGTGTATATGAAATAAAAGATAGGAATAACTGTCAAAATTTAATACTTACACATTAACAATACATATGAAAATTTGCCTTCAAAAATAAAAATAAAAATAAAAATAAAAATAAAAATAAAAATAAAAATAAAAATAAAAATAAAAATAAAAATAAAAATAAAAATAAAAATAAAAATAAAAATAAAAATAAAAATAAAAATAAAAATAAAAATAAAAATAAAAATAAAAATAAAAATAAAAATAAAAATAAAAATAAAAATAAAAATAAAAATAAAAATAAAAATAAAAATAAAAATAAAAATAAAAATAAAAATAAAAATAAAAATAAAAATAAAAATAAAAATAAAAATAAAAATAAAAATAAAAATAAAAATAAAAATAAAAATAAAAATAAAAATAAAAATAAAAATAAAAATAAAAATAAAAATAAAAATAAAAATAAAAATAAAAATAAAAATAAAAATAAAAATAAAAATAAAAATAAAAATAAAAATAAAAATAAAAATAAAAATAAAAATAAAAATAAAAATAAAAATAAAAATAAAAATAAAAATAAAAATAAAAATAAAAATAAAAATAAAAATAAAAATAAAAATAAAAATAAAAATAAAAATAAAAATAAAAATAAAAATAAAAATAAAAATAAAAATAAAAATAAAAATAAAAATAAAAATAAAAATAAAAATAAAAATAAAAATAAAAATAAAAATAAAAATAAAAATAAAAATAAAAATAAAAATAAAAATAAAAATAAAAATAAAAATAAAAATAAAAATAAAAATAAAAATAAAAATAAAAATAAAAATAAAAATAAAAATAAAAATAAAAATAAAAATAAAAATAAAAATAAAAATAAAAATAAAAATAAAAATAAAAATAAAAATAAAAATAAAAATAAAAATAAAAATAAAAATAAAAATAAAAATAAAAATAAAAATAAAAATAAAAATAAAAATAAAAATAAAAATAAAAATAAAAATAAAAATAAAAATAAAAATAAAAATAAAAATAAAAATAAAAATAAAAATAAAAATAAAAATAAAAATAAAAATAAAAATAAAAATAAAAATAAAAATAAAAATAAAAATAAAAATAAAAATAAAAATAAAAATAAAAATAAAAATAAAAATAAAAATAAAAATAAAAATAAAAATAAAAATAAAAATAAAAATAAAAATAAAAATAAAAATAAAAATAAAAATAAAAATAAAAATAAAAATAAAAATAAAAATAAAAATAAAAATAAAAATAAAAATAAAAATAAAAATAAAAATAAAAATAAAAATAAAAATAAAAATAAAAATAAAAATAAAAATAAAAATAAAAATAAAAATAAAAATAAAAATAAAAATAAAAATAAAAATAAAAATAAAAATAAAAATAAAAATAAAAATAAAAATAAAAATAAAAATAAAAATAAAAATAAATATTATTTTTATTTTTAAAAATTTTGAAAAATTAAAAAGAGATATTTCGAACACTATCTTTTCATTTTTTAACCGCACAAATTTTATTATTAATATATTTATTTTTAATTAGAAAAATAGTCAAAATTGGGCTAATATCTAAAATATATCCGATATTAATATCTCAAAATAATCCTTGGGTCCTTGTCTAAAATCAGTTTTTTGCAAATCTTAAAATGTTTTCTAGATCAAAAGCTATTAAATCTCGACCGATATAAATTGCTACTTGACCACTGTGTTCCAATGAATTTTTTGAAAAAGGAATTTCGATTATGTAGTACACTTTGCCTACCTATATCTGCCTCTGCTGACATTGACTTGCAACTCCTGGCTAAACTCTATTTCTTAATTTCTTTCATTTGCTTGCCTTACCCCTTGCATAACCCCCTCGTTTGTTAAGCGGGAGGAGGCCAGAAAAAAAAACAAGAATCCATTGGATGTCGGCTTCTGTTCAGTTTAATATTGGCTTTTTTCGTGGTGACTACCATGCCCACGCTGCTGTCTGTGCTCCGTTCTGACTCCGTTATTGTGAGGGGTGCCCAGTGTTTGTGTGTAACGAACGCAGTGCCCAAAAAAGCTTATGTTGCTGTTTTAATTTAATATATGTGAGTGCATAAGCGATTATGTGTACTTGTATGGTGTGGTATGGCATGGTGGGGTCATGTGAGTTTGGCTGTACATATATGGGCGCAGCATACATAGATAATTACATTCAAATGGGTCGTGGTCCAGAGAAAAAGAAACGAATGTCGGCATCTTTAAATAAATATTTTGAAATTTTTCTATGATTAATGCAATATTTCAAATCTAGTTAAAGATGTCGGATTAGACGTTTTAAAAGTGTCAAATCGTCACTCACACTGCTCCGTTTCATGAACAACAATCAGAAAACTGCTTGCTTCGAATTTAATTCTTTTGATAACGTTTTAAACGTAATCGAATTGATATATACCCACCTACTCTGTAGAGTGAGTGTATAATTAAATTAAACTAAGAAAATTTTGCAAAGATTTTTTCATAGATGTTTTTTAAACAATATTTTTATTTTGTAAAATAACTTGATTTTGTAATTTCGTTCGTTAGTAGTTCAAGGAAAATATTGTCCAAAAACTAATTTTAAGATGGATTTGTATATTCTTATATTTTCTACAAGGCTGAGGAGTTGTATGATTTTTAATTTTTTCTAAACCTTAAAAATATTATTTTTAATTAATTTTTATATATTTAAATTTTTAAGATGTTTCTTTGAAAAATTGCCAATTATTGATGGTCAAGAATGACATCATGAAATCCTGTGATTTTTTTTTCATAATAATTTAGTTTGGACTTTAGTCTATTAGAAAAGAGCAAAATCTTTTGCGGGTTTTACCGATTCTTTTTTATTTTAATTTTTTAAAAAGTGTCTAAAATTACAGTTTTTATTCGTTAGTCAAATATGAATTAATTTGTGACCTACGCTTTTCGTAATTAATGACTACAAGAATAATAATAAACTCTAAAAATTAATTAATTTGTCCTTTTCAAGTCGAAAGGTTTTGTGAAAGCATTACTGCCATGATTACATGCATGATTGTACTCGAATAAATAAATTTTGTCAGTAACACTTTTTTATGAATATTTATTTTAATTTTAAATAAAAATCCCATTTTAGTTGAAGGTACATTTGTGCCAATTAGTATTAGGTCTACTTCATACTTTGTCCATTTTGAGATATGCAATGGTTTAAGTTTGAGTCAATTGAAAAATCTTTTTTTTTTTTTTAGAATATCTTACTACTATGGCGTAGTGTGACTTAGACCATGTAGTGTAACTTAAATCACTTTCAAACTAACACTAAAGGCAATTTTGGCGTGTTTAAAATGAGAAATTTCATTGTGAGGGTACATTTTTTAGTGTCAAAAATAAAAGTTATTATCATTTTTTTTTGGATTTTTTACTTAGACCACTATCATTCTATCTGACACATACAATTCCATCAAAAAATATTTTTGTGTCCTCAACGTGAAGAATTATTTTTTTGAGTGACTCAAAAACCAACACAAAAAAATTTTTTAATATTTTATAAAACTAAAATTTTCGGTTCCTTTAATATTTGTACTATCATTTGCCGGGTTATACATACTTTTTTTCTACAAAAAGAATTAAATCTAAAAAATAAGCAAATGATAAATTTAAAAGTTATTACCCATCTTTTAGAAATATGTATCGTATCCACCAATACAAAAAAATTAAAAACAAAAAAAACGCAAGTAATGAAAGGCTAAAGTCGGGCGGGCCAAAAATATATATTACCCTACACCACTCCCTGCGTATATACCTCGCTTTGATTACTAAACTCAGGTGTGGCATGGAAACAATTTTATGTAGTTCATACAAGTTCATCTTTAGTCAAATTTAACGAATATGGTAAAAATATGGTAATTGATACAATTTTTCGGTAGATATTCCGAGTAATGTAAATATAACATGATCTGGAAAAATTGATCAAGATCCAATGACAACTACAGATTATACAGCGGTAATAGGATGAATCGGACGGACATTTGAAGGGGGCCTATAACAACACTTGGGCCTATATAGGTCTCCTTCACGGTAGGTAATCCAAGTTGAAATATATCATAATCTGCAAAATTTGATCAAGATCCGAAAAAAAGATGTAGTTTCTAATGCTGTAATAGAGTAGAATGGTAACCCATTTGGGTTAGTATGGACACATATATTTGACTTTCATAGTATGTATTCTTAGTTGAAATATAATATAATCTACTAAATTTTAAAAACTTCCGATGTAAAATATGGGTCCTAGAGGGGTAATAATAATAAAAATGGCGACCATTTACAAGGGCACTACATTAAAAAGTGCAGAGTACAGATCACTTTCAAAGTAGTTGAAATATAACATAATCTGCAAACTTACATTGAGATCCAATGCACGATGTGGGCTCTAGAGATGTAATAGGGTGAAATGGAGGCCCAATTTGTGTGTGGGTTATACCAAAATATGGACCCATATATTTGACTTTCATAATATGTCTTCTTAGATGAAACATAATACAAAATGCAAAATTTGATAAACTTCTGATGTAAATTGAGGGTCCTAGAGGAGTAATAATAAAAATGGGGGCCATTTGTAAGGGAGCTACATTAAAAAGTGGGTATTTATAGATCACTGTCAAAGTAGGTATTCATAGAATGAAATATGAATATAATATAATCTGCGAAATTTGAAAAACTTCCTATGTAAAATTTGGGTCCTAGAGAGGTAATAATTCAAATGGGAGCCCACTTGTAAGGGAGCCTTTATAGATCACTTTCAAAGTAGGTATTCATTATTGAAATATAACATGATCTTGTATCAAGATCCAATGTAAGATTTGTGTTCTAGGTATAGGATAATAGTGTAAACTGGGGGCCCATTTGTATGGGGGCTATTCCAAAATATTGACCAGCTATATTGCTGCCTTTCAAAATACGTGTTTCTAGTCTAAATGTAATATTGTGTGGGAAATTTGATCAAGATCCGATGTAAAATGTGCATTTTAGAGCAGTAATATTGTACATCGGAAGTGCATTTGTATGGGGGTCATATCAAAACATGGACCCTGTTAGCTAATTCTAGTTCAAATATAACACGATCCTGAAAATTATGTCATGATCCCATGTTAAATGTATATTCTAGAGCAGTAATATTGTAAATTATATGGATATTTGTATGGAGGCTATATCTAAATCTGAACAGATTTTCACCAAATTCAATACCAGTCGTCCTTGGCCAGAAAAAATAACTTCTACCATATTTCATAACAATCGCAGAACAATTGCGACCTGTAGAGTGCGAACAAGCTTGGATGGTCAGCAGACGGACGGACGGACGGACGGACAGGCAGACATCGTTAAATCGATTCAGCTGGTGATTCTAAGCCGATCCGTAAACTTAAAGGTGGGTCTAGCACGAATATTTCTTGGTGTTACAAACATTTGGCGGAAAACTAACATATAATACCCTAGTCCACGAAGTGGTGTAGGGTATAATAATTTTCTTTATAGTTCTCGTACAAAGAGGGCTTTATTCATGATATTTCGGCATTGTTTTATTTGTTAGCTCTTAAAAACGGAACCAAGTATTTTCCCGATTTTTTTCTCTATTTTTTGTATTTTTTGTTTCAACAAAAAAGAAAAACAAAATCAATTTGTGCACAATTTTTTAGCGACTGTTCCTAAGCCACAGCGTCTTCCATAAATCATTGTTAATATTTGTAGCTTAATAATGATTATTATTCTTTTGATTAATATTAGGGCTGTTTTTCTTCAAGCTGCGTAACAAAAACGTTAATAAAAAGTTACTTTTTTCTCAAATTTTTTTATTGTCACCAACTACAAATTTTCGAAAAAATATTTTGTGTTGACGTTCTTAGACATATCCTCGATAACCATATATTTGACTTACACTGGACAATTATCCAGGCTAAGTCCAACATTTTTAACACAAAATTATTTTTTCAAAACAAAAATATACACACATTGATATTTCTGTTGGCGACAATTTCAAAAAAGATTTTTTTATTTTTAATGCAATTTTCACTTTTTTAGGTTTCTTTTATCGCAGCTTTATTATCAAGTCTTAAAGAAATTAATAATAATTAATTAATTAGTTTGTCTGTAATATAGAGCGTATGATTATTATTTTCTATTGAACTACGTTGCGTATGAAGTATATTAATTTGTTTGGGAATTGAAAACACGCCATGATAGGCTACAGACGGAAAAAATCAAAACTTTGAATACCAAACATGTATGTTTAGATCGTTGGGCCGATTTCGGTGTTTTTCTTCAAATCTTTGTGTAGTCGCCTTTCTTACTCGTTCATTGTATTACCTAAGTTTGTAGCAAAAAAATTAAGAAATTGTATTTTGAGAGACATTTCAGCTCCAGTCTTGAGGTAATTAACTGATATATGAATTATTTTATTTTGAGATATTGTGTTTTTTTAATACAAAAATCTGCCTTCGCTATTCGAAGTAATACAGATGTGGAATTTTAAAATGGAGAGATTATTCAACATATATTTTTCATTATTTAACTACCATCGGCTGGACAATAATTTTAGTCAAAGTCTGGTTGTTCATCTTCATTGTGTGAATTATAAACCTCAAAAGTCTATTCAGTAATACAATTTTTTGTATTTATCCTAAACATCGGTCATCAATGGGTTAATTAGTATTTATCATTGGGAGTTTGAGGCGTATGATTGTAGATGAACGTTCTGGTTAATGTTGCGTATGATTTATATTAATTGAATATACAATCAAAAATCAAACATTCAATAAGTAATCCGAAGTTATTCATATATTTTTTGGAAGACAATCTAAGAGCAACTCCCTAAGTCGTACCGGATTTTGTGAAATTACCGAAAAAGACGGGCATGTTTGATTAATTAGTATTTATCTCTTATCAATCATTGCTATGAGGCGTATGATTGCTAGTAATCTATGTGGAACTAGGTACGTATGATTTATATTAATTGATTTAATAAGTAATCCCAACTTCTCGATATTGTCTTAAATAAAAAATTAAGAGGTTGAGCTAACAACGTATACAATATACAAAATCAATTCTGATTTATGTATTAATTGTGATATTTCTGTATTAATTGTGATATTGTATATTAAATTGATATTAATTAATCCAAAAATTTAACCCCCTCTAATGTACAACTGCAATAAGTTGTGTGCTCCCAAAAAGTGTAATGCTAGTGGCACCATGATCTTCGCTCTGTTTGCCCCAGTATAGGTTAAGTGTATTATGTTAAGTGTCTGTCTGTCTGTCCGTCTCCCTATCTGTCCGTCCATTCAGCCGTCCGTCCATCCCTCTGTTAGCCTGTCAAACAAATGGCCTCTTTGGTTAAGCAGTGCATATTTATGTATATATAGATACATATACAGGCATATAAGGCTACATATCTACGTACAAGTATGTGGTGTATCTGGAGTGGATTGCAAAGAAGTATGGCTGAATGCGGTCGTGGTTGGTGAGTGTGTGCGTGTGATTTCATACCCTTTATGTCCTTGCCGTTGTTGTGTATGCGGCATTTCTCGCTTTTCTTTTTCTCTATTTTGTGCTCGCACTGTTTGGTATGCATAAGTGATTTTTATTATTATCCCACTCGTTAGTTATATATTAAATTGGTTGGTGGGTTGGTTGCTGTCATTGCTGATGTTGCCATACTGCCACACATATCCATTCACATCCTATTTATGTCGTCCTCTCACTCTCCATCTCCCTTCCACTCTCTGTCTGTTGTACCGCTGGCGTTTGCCTGTTTTGTTGTTTATAGAAAGGATTAAAGCCTGACCGTAGACCATACAATGGGTCGGTCTCCAGCTCCCCTTTTTCTGTGTTCGCGGTGGCCCTTCTGTATTGCCACAGCGAGTTCGGTTTTCTTTTCATTTCTCCTTCTGAGGGCATATTTTATGTATTTTTGTGGGATTTTTATGATTTTATGTATCATCATTTTTCGCCGGCCGTGCTCTTCTTTCTGTTCGTTTGGCGTTTGTTTCAATTTGTGGCTTTTTTGCTTTAATGAATCTCTTTTAGGCCCTGTTTTATGTTGTGTTGCATTTTTTTATTTACTACCGGGTGCCTTCTGTTTTATTTTATTTTCTGCTTGTTTTTTTCGAATGTTTGTTACTTTCGAGGGCCATCTCTTCAAAATTCTTATCTTATAATTAATTTGCTGGAAAAGTTGTTTTTAATTAGCATATATTTTTGCCATACTACTCGCTGGTACTTTTTTAAGTCGCATTGAAAAGCCTTTTTTGATTATATTGAAGTGAATTTCAAAGAATACAACAGCAGCAGCCTTGGTTAAAGAGTTGAAAGTGGGACTGATAGCAACGGAACTGATGCTCATTTCCTAGGTGGAGTTTGGGAGAAAAGGTTGTGGACACTAGAAAAAGTGTTGCGTTTATTTGGAGCATATGAAAGGATTTTTAAACAAAAGCCGAGTTCCTTTGAGGAAAAGTTTTTGTTTGCGAAAGTAACCAACGCAACATCAAAAAATAAATGAATTGATAATAAATTTGAAAAATTATGTGAAAGACAATCGTGCTGCCGAGTGATAGGATAAATATTGTTGGAATATGTTTGTATAAAACTTAAAACTTAAATCATTATGTGAAAGACAATCGTGCTGCCGAGTGATAGGATAAATATTGTTGGAATATGTTTGTATAAAACTTAAAATTTAAATCATTTGCTTCCGTTTCATTCGATATTTGTTTAGAAGTCATTGCTAGAAATATGTAATCTGCTTTATTAATCATGCGAGAACTATGTGTATGATTAATATTAATTAGTTTTTTGGAATGTAGAGCGTATGATTGTTATTTTCTATTGAACTGCGATTAATTTGTTTGACAAATGAGAGAGGATAAAGTCCAACAAATCAATACTTTGACTAATAAACATAAATGTGAAATAAAATATCAAACAGCTGATCTTGTAAATAAGTTAAAATACATCATTTCCTTCCGTTTCAGTCGACATTTTGTTACTGATAATTTATTTACAATTATCAAGGGATCACTATGCGCATGATTAATATCAATTAGCTTTTCTGTAATGTAGGGCGTATAATTGTTATTATTGATTGAACTACGTTGCGTATGATTTATATTAATTTGTTTGACAATTGAAAACAGCCTCTCCTGGGCTAAAGACGGCCAAATCAAAACTTTGAATGAAAAACATAAATATAAAATAACTGATCTTAAAAAATCACAACATAAAGGCGTATCGAATATTCACAGAAAAGGGCTGTTGGGCAAATATTTTTAATTTGTGGAAAAATGAATAAAAATTAGAATTTTTGGATTTTTTACTGAATTTGTTGCTGTCGTCTGCAACTTCAACAAGAATTTCAACGTGAGCAGATGTATTTAAAGAATAAACAAATATATTAGAATATAGAAATCAGACATAAAAAACAAATGAAAGAGAAAAACGAATTTCTTTTAACAAATTTATTTAGATTTTTCGAAATTTTTACTTTTTGGCGGAAATGGGGCGAAAGGGTTAGTTAGAATAGATAGGGTTAGTTAGAATAAAATAAAGATATCTTTTAACATTCGTACCTTAAGGATCAAAAACAAGCGGATGTAGCTAGATTCATGAAATGCAGTGTTTACAGTCGTCTGACTGCATAGACGGGCAAAAAAGAGGATTTTTCCAAATTCGTAGTTTTAGGGTCAAAATGGAAAAATAACAAACGACTGTACCTAGAATCATGAAATAAGAAATAAGCACATTCCACTGTGCACGCGAAACATCATGAATCTTCAGTATTAGTACTTTTCGTATCAAAATGGTGCAGGTATTTGTTATGTTGCCATTGGAGGGATATCCTTTATTTTGAAAGACTTAAAACTTATTTTCATATAAAGAGTGATTTTTTTGAGGTTAGGATTTTCATGCATTAGTATTTGACAGATCACGTGGGATTTCAGACATGGTGTCAAAGAGAAAGATGCTCAGTATGCTTTGACATTTCATCATGAATCGTCTTACAAACGAACAACGCTTGCAAATTATTGAATTTTATTATCAAAATGCGTGCTCTGTTAAGAAAGTTCATTGCGCGCTTCCATTTTATGGTCAGTTTAATCGACCCACTGAAGCGGCTATTCGGGCTATTGTGACTAAATTTCGCACCAAATTTACATTGTTGGACATTAAACCACCAACACGCTTACGTAGAGTGCGAACTGAAGAAAATATCGCAGCTGTATCGGCCAGTGTTAATGATGACCACCAATTTTCGATTCGTCGCCGTTCGCACCAATTGGGTCTCTGTTACTCAAAAACGTGGAAATGCCAAAATTGGACTAAGCGGATGGACCACCTAAGACGCAGCCGCGGTCAACATTTAAATGAAATTATCTTCAAAAAGTAAATGTCATGGACCAATCTAACGTTTCAAATAAAGAACCGATGAGATTTTGCAAATTTTATGCGTTTTTTTTAAAAAAATTTATCAAGCTCTTAAAAAATCACCCTTTATTTAGTTTCAAAGCAACCATTTTTCATAAGTTTCTATTTCTGTTTTAAAACATCCGCCGTTAGCGGGGGTATAATAGAGGACTTTCTGGTTGCTATTACGGCACTGTAAACATCTCAGCTATCCTCTGTTGTGAGTGGTGAATAACAAAAGCAAATCATTTTGTTCGGTAGAACTGAAAATAGGAAACTAAATATTTTTTTAATATGAACTAATATATAGCACAAATAAATATTAAATTAAATTAGTATTAAATATATTAATACTACTTAATTTTACTTATATTATGTAGTATTCAAATTTTGAAGAATTAAATATTTGATAAAACAATAAATTTTATTAAAAAAATATGTTTTATTTGTTAAAATTATACAAAATTAAACATTGTTTTTTTTATACAATTAAGATTTTTAATACAAGTGCTTTCAACTGTTAAAATAAAATAATAAATAGTTTTATTGTAAATTATTTAATAATATCAATAAAAATTTAATTTAATTTAATGACGCTTCAAATTCCTATTAACATTCGCTTTCATCCAACAAAACACGCCGTGATATACACTTTCTTACACGAAATATTTTGTTTTTTAGGTATGGCTCCTATTTCCAATGATTCGAAAATGTTGGATATAGTTACAGTATTTATAGCCAAACACACACCCAAAAGCTATTCAAGGAAAAAATACTAAAATAACCGAGCTTATGTCGATTAAAATTTACTCAAAATTATATTTATCAAACAATGTACTTAAATTGAGTAAAATTTTTAGACTCAATTTTAGAAAAAACAAGTAAAAACGGTGTTAAGTTCGGCCGGGCCGAACTTTATATACCCTCCACCATTGATTGCATTCCACAAAGGATGTCGATTTTCGTAGAAGTGCAGTAATATTACAGGAATATATAATTTTTTATACAGCCAAATCAAAAAACAAACACAAATATTAAAAAAGTAATTTTATAAATAAATATAATATTTTAATTATTTCAAACCACGCTTATAAGGCAATGCTACCAATACGTCAATTCAAAAAAAAAATATTAATTTATTTATATTTTCAAAGCCATAAATATTGGTAGATAGTGGATAGTGCTACAGTTGGTTGTATTTCCATTCTATTTTAATTCCAAAAGTACAAATTTTGAAAATCCATTATCAGACGTACATAGTGCAAAATAACCTAACTTCATGATTCAACCAAATTTTTGCCGTAAAAGAAAAAGTACGAATTTGGAAAAAACTTTTTATTTTGCGTGTCTATGCAGTCAGAGGAATGTATACACCGAATTCCATGATTCCAGCTGCGGCCATTTGGTTGGTACCATTTTTACCCCCTTAAAAGTACGACTATCTAAAATCTCTTTATTTGACGTTTCTACCCAATTAGAATTTCATCATTCTAGCTGTAGTCGTTTAGTTAGTACTATTTTTATCCCTCTGTACCATAGTATCCCTTGAAAGTACGAATTTCGAAAAATCCGTTTATTTTCCGTGTCTACGCAGTCAGAGGAATGTACACTCCAAATTTCATGACTCTAGCTGCGGTCATTTGATTGGTACTATTTTTATCCCCTTTTTTCATTTTAACCCCAAAAAGTATGAATTTCGAATATAATATATACATACACCGAATATATATATATATATATATACACCGAATTTCATTATTCTAGGTCCAGCCGTTTGGTTGGTACCATTTTTATCCCTCTATTCCCATTTGACCCCTTAAAAGTACTCTATTAGAGGAATGTACACACCGAATTTCGTGTTTCTAGCTGTTGTCGTTTAATATGTACCATTTTTATCCCTTTTTTGGCCCATTTCACCCCCTACAAAAAAGAATCACTTTATGGTGCACGTTTTTGTTATCGGGCGAATGCGCATTCCCGATATCATGGATGTACAAGTACAAGTATTGAAAAAATATGCTGAAAAACTCTAAAATATTAGGGATTGTTGTGGGTATTTTTAGTCCTTGTGAGGGATTTTTTTTATGATCATCAATAATATATATACTTTATAGGGTCTCAGGTCGATATTTCAAGGTGTTACAAACGGAATGACAAAGTTAGTATACCCCCATCCTGCAGGTGGAGGGTATAATGAAAAAAATGAATGCATCAATTGCAACTGTAGACCGTTGATTTATTGGCTAGAACGAAATATATTGCAATCAAAATATTCCCAGATTGTTGACGAATCAGAAAATCAGAAATCATAAGTTGTCTTTGTTTTGCGTTTTTTTTTTAATAAAACAACAATTTTATAAATGGGAGATTTTTCATGTCTATTTTGGAGACAAAGTTAATTAAAATATTCCGTAATTTGTTTTTGTTTTTTGCCGAACAACTTTCTTTATATTTGGGATAATTGGGGATTTTTCATGAACATTTTGGGAACAACGACAAAATTCAACTGGTACGCCTGCTTTCTCGAAAGCGGGAAAAATGAACATTTGGGTTTTGAAATGCGATTAAAATGTGTTTCCAACGAAAGTGCTTCCAATTTGTTGCTGGGTATATAATATTCGGCCGACCGAAATTAACGTCGGGGTGCTCATTTCTGTAAAAAGAGTTTGAGAATTTTGGCTGTGAAAACCATCGCCTGCCTTAAATTATTTCACAAAAATGGAGTCAGTGTCATTTTGCGTCCGATACTCATCGTTTAGGCATCATTCGAAAGGTATTGATTCCTTCTATTTTTTTTTTTTCATTACATCTGCAACAAAATGTTCCCAAGAAATGTGAGTTTTTAACTGTAACCTTGAAAACCCACAAAAAATCAATTTTAACATCCAATAATTCTACCAATCAGACAAGATTACAAAATTTTTTTTTAAAATGATTCCAAGGGTCTATTGATTCAGAAAATATTATTGGCCAAAAATGCAACACAAACAAAATTACACGGGAAAAACATGGTTTTTAGAGGTGCTATCAAAAGCGTTTAGCTCACAGATGGCATGACCCAGTGACGAAATATTTTGTAGATCATCATTAAACAATGCAATCTTGATATCTGGTGGGGAGGGGGGGGGGGGGGTGACCGCTGCAATTTATTTCCGCAACCCATCCTAATGCACATGAAACTAGAGATCGTAGTCTATGTACTCAGTTTTTCATTTGGTGAACTTTTCTCCTTTTTACAGGAGTTTTCAATAATTCATTTTCGCTTTTTTTGCTAGTTGATATGGATATGAAATAAAAGAGATATTGTTCTTGTTAAAAATACTTAAAATTTCATGCTTCTATCTGAATTAGTTTATCATTAAAATTCACATTTCAAGTTTTCCCCTTTCGTTTAATTAGTTTATTCATATTTTACTTGAAAAATTGTGGCTTACAATAAACTAATTTATGGAATTTGAAGCATTTCTAATAGATGTACTTCTCTTTCATTTGTGCCTATATCGCCCTTATATGACTTGCAAAAGTACGAAAATAAATTATTGAAATATATATATCCCTTTGGAAATTAAAAGACCAGTAAAAAGGAGAAAAGATCAGAAAATGAAATTATTCAGGCCATATGATAGTTAAATTCGAATATATTTGAAACTATTTTTCCCCGATGATTTCATTAAAAGTACGAATTTCAAAAATATATTTCCTAATTAATCCTATACAAGATATATTCTAATTCTGTGGCTTGGGTCATTTTTTCTATATAAAAAAATATATTTATCAGAGGAGAATGAATTTAGATAATTTTTTTTTATAAAAATTTGTGATTGAGAATCAAATCAATCAACTTTCTTCATGGGACTTCCCATTGACTCCTTAAAACATCCCTATGTGTTTTTATAAACAAAGCACTAACAAATCCCCAGCAGCACAATTTATTGACTTTTTGTCCAAAAACTTTGTGTTAATAAATTCGGAATTCCTTTAAGTTTCTGGGAAATCAAAGGTCCACAGCAAAA
>OX377619.1:177907188-177958550 GCA_947397865.1 Polietes domitor
ACATCACTCCAGTTGTGTAGATACTTAAAATAGAAGGATTTTTTTCGAAATTTGTACTTTCAGGTGGAAAATGGGGTGTATGAGGATAAAAATGTTCTGATTGCGTAGACGCGAAAAATAAAGAGATCTTTCGATATTCGTACCTTCAGGATCTAAATAGGATTAAACATTGGTGCAATCAAGCGGTTGTAGCTAGAATCATGATATTCAGTCTCGTCTGACTGCGATAAAGTTCGTACTTTTACGGTCAAAATTGAAAAAGGAGAGAAGCTAGCACTTTCACATGAAAACAGTGGTTCAGGAAAAGTCACCAAAAAAAATGAGATGATTTTTTTTTGTTCGAATAAATCTAATTTCTTGCTGGCATGAAAACCCCCATAAAAATTAAAAACTTAGAATTTATATAAAATCATTATTTCCTGAATCATTTGTAATAGTGCTAAAAGCACTTTATATATAGCGTCCTGTAGAAGAAAACAAGGCCTATTTGAAGAAATCTATGAATGAATGTAGAAATAATGGATCAAAATACTCGCGTAATTTCTTGGCAAAGTATTTGTTTAAATTGATTTAGCCATATGCGAAGACGACATGTACTTCAACGAGAAGAACTATAACTTCTACATATTTCTTCTAAAGATTTTCTTCAACTAGGCCTTGTGTTCTTCGTTATTTTATAAAATAAATGTTTTTATTTATTTATTATGAATTACAATACAAAGTAAATTTATATTCTAATTTTGGGTCCAGGGATTGAGCCGGGCTGACTAAGACCATTGTAGCTAGTTATTGCAGCGACAGACCAGAGCCTCTGGTGGGAATCGAACCCACGACCCTCACGCTGATAGCCGAGTACGCTACCAACTCGACTACCGGGCCGCTCTAAAAAAATAAATGTTATGTTATTTAATTACAAAGGGTTTTTTAATCACATATTTAGAAAATCGCGATTCTTAAAAAAAATGTGCCCACACAGAGGGGGCATAACTATAGAAAAAAAAAAAACAAAATATTTTTTTAAAATTTTTATAGTTTTTTTTCGTCCCAGAAGAAAAATATTTGTTGTTGACTGATCCTAAACCACTGTTTCTATGTGAAAGTGATATTCTTAACATTTGTAGTCATTATATTTACGTTTTATTGAATATAAAGAGTGATTTTTTTGAGGTTAGGATTTTCATGCATTAGTATTTGACAGATCACGTGGGATTTCAGACATGGTGTCAAAGAGAAAGATGCTCAGTATGCTTTGACATTTCATCATGAATCGTCTTACAAACGAACAACGCTTGCAAATTATTGAATTTTATTATCAAAATGCGTGCTCTGTTAAGAAAGTTCATTGCGCGCTTCCATTTTATGGTCAGTTTAATCCACCCACTGAAGCGGCTATTCGGGCTATTGTGACTAAATTTCGCACCAAATTTACATTGTTGGACATTAAACCACCAACACGCTTACGTAGAGTGCGAACTGAAGAAAATATCGCAGCTGTATCGGCCAGTGTTAATGATGACCACCAATTTTCGATTCGTCGCCGTTCGCACCAATTGGGTCTCTGTTACTCAAAACGTGGAAATGCCAAAATTGGACTAAGCGGATGGACCACCTAAGACGCAGCCGCGGTCAACATTTAAATGAAATTATCTTCAAAAAGTAAATGTCATGGACCAATCTAACGTTTCAAATAAAGAACCGATGAGATTTTGCAAATTTTATGCGTTTTTTTTTAAAAAAAAGTTATCAAGCTCTTAAAAAATCACCCTTTATAAGATGGTTTCATCGGACTTATATTTCCGAAATGAGAGTACAAATATTGAAGGTACCTTCAGTGCAAATTAGAAGATTAGTTAATAAAAAAAATGGATCCATTGAAAAGTCTTAATGACGTTTTCGTGTGTAGAAAGCCAAAATACACCAGAAACCATAATACTTTTGTCCTTCGGCAACATTTCTGTGGCACTTATACTGAGGCTGTTTTTCTTGAAGACTGGATAACTAAGCTGTGCTAAGAAGAACCTAAATAAAAAGTTATAATTTTACTCAAAGTAAAAAATCTTTTTTTATTAAATTGTCGCCAAAAAAAAATGAGAAAAAATAATTTTATGTTAAACTTTTTGGATTTTTCCTGTATAATTATCCAGTGTAAGTCCAAAAAAGTCAACACAAAATATTTTTTGAAAATTTGATTTGATATATATATATTTATTTATATTGTAGTCGGCGACAATGTTAAAAAAATATTTTTAATTTTGAGTAAAAAAATGACTCTTTTTACCGTTTTTATTATTGCAGCATGTTGAAAAATATAGCATGAAAAATAATCCTAATATTTCATTTGTGGCATCGACGCCTCAGGTTGTAAAAATGCCTCGATTTGGATGGATAATCCTACTTTGGTTTGTTCTGCTGGAGGCTTTTCTTTCGCCTATAAATTTTTTGGACCGATGACATCCATACAACATCCTAACAAATCAAAACGCTCTTACTTTATGTCATATTTTAACTATTTGTGTAGCTTGAAACTTACAGTGGCATATATATATTGGTTCATATATTAGTCCATATATTGGTTCAGTCTCAGCAACCTTTGGGTTTCTATTCTAACAAATCGTTCATATCACAACTTTTAAATTCACAACACAGGCACTCGCACAAAGCTCAAGAGCAACAATCAAAACAATTCGATAAAGTTACCATTTTTCAAAGCCTTGAGTGAATACACAGTGAGTGTGTACTTGAAAAGTGTGTGCATGTTTGACAGTGGCCACACGGTCACCAGACCAGGCCATGCCAGGTCTATCTGTCCTGTGAGCAACGATATGAAATTATAAATAAAATGTCTACTACACGCATGTGGGTGCAATTGTTTGAAGCAAAAAATTACTATGGCATTGTTTTTTTTATTTTTTGCTGCTCTGCTGTCATTGTAGTGAAATTAATGAGGCATTTCAACCTTTTTTTTGTGGATTAAAATTTATCGTCATATCGTCAAGTGCCCTTTATGGCGTCAGTCAACCTTCACATACTCGTATGTGGGAATTTCATATTTTTTAGTGTCTTTGTCAAAGCGACATTTACCTTGGCTTTCTTGCCGAATAGGTTGTAAATATCAGACGATCATAAAAAAGGAAGAACTCATAGTAGCTCGATGGAATTAGTATTTATACATCCATTCACAGAGCGGGAAGTTAGTAAAATCTTGCACTTATAACATGGACTTAAAATACCCCTAATAACCCCCAATATTTAAAGTACGAGCCTGAAACTCGAAATTCGATGCGAATATTTCTCTAAATAAGTAGAGGTATAAAAATGGTACCAACCAAACGGCTGCACATAGACTAATGAAACTCGGTGCATATATTCTCCTGTTTGCGTAGACACATAAAATAAAGGGATTCTTTGAAGTTCGTACTTTTAGGGCGTAAAATGGAAAACGGGGATAAAAATTGTACCAATGAAATGGTCGCATCTAAAATAATGAATTTCGGTGTACATTCCTCTGATTGCGTTGACACGAAATATAAAAAGATTTCCGAAATTCGTACTTTCAAGAGATAAAATGTGTACAGAGGGATAAAAATAGTACCAGCTAAACGGCTACAGCTAGAATAATGAAATTCGGTGTGTACATCCCTATAATTGGGGTAAAAAAAAGATTTTAGAAAGTCTTAAGGGGTTGAAATAGGAAAAAGGGGATAAAAATGGTACCAACCAAAAGGCCGCAGCTAGAATCATGGAATTCGGTGTATACATTCGTCTGACTGAATAGAAAGAGTTGTCCATATTAATATTTTTATACTATTACCGCAAAAATCGGAGAAGACATAAAATGACAAACCAAAAATTGAGAAAAACAAATTGCTAGAATCATGAAGTTCGGTTATATTGCACTGTCTACGTGAGAGATGATGGACTTTCATTTGAATTTTGGAATTTTACTTTTGGAATTAATATAGGATGGAAATAAAGGTTGGTTAAATTTTAAGGGCCGATGTTGAATAAAACACAAATTATTTAGAAAATTATTGTCATTTCTCTTTATTATGATAATATTGGTATGGTTCAATTATGTATGGAACAAAATATCGGTCAAAAGGCCGCAGCGACCTCGGCGGCACACACACCTCCATCCGATGATCGAAATTTTCCTTGACGCTGAAGTATAATGCCGTTAATGTGCCGACAGCAACAATAAAGGATGAGATAATATCCTTTAGCTCTTGAATTGTTGCTGGATTATCGACATACACCTTTTCTTTCAAATAACCCCAAAGAAAGAAGTCCAACGGTTTCAAATCACATGATCTTGGCGGCCAATTGACATCGCCACCACGTGAGATAACACGGCCATTGATTTGTAGCGCAAAAGAGCCATTGTTTCGTTAGCTGTGTGGCAAGTGGCCCATATGATCCAATTCGGGCCATAAAAAGTTCGTTATCATCTCACGATAGCGAAGACCATTCACAGTAACTGCCTGACCGGCCTAATTTTGGAAAAAATACGGCCCCATGATGTCGCCAGCCCATAAACCGCACCAAACAGTCACTCTTTGAGGGTGCATTGTTTTTTCGACCATCACTCTTGGATTATCATTCGCCCAAATGCGGCAATTCTGCTTATTGACGAATCCTGGCTGAGGTGAAAATGTGCCTCATCACTGAAGATTTGAATTCTGATTTCAACGCCCACTTTTTATACCCCCACCTCCAGGATGGGGGTATACTAACTTTGTCATTCTGTTTGTAACACCTTGAAATATATGAAAAACCCTATCAAGTATATATATTCTTGATCGTCATAAAATTCTAACACGATCTAGCCATGTCCGTCTGTCCGTCTGTTGAAAGCACGCTAGCATCTAAATGAAAGGAGCTAGAACGTTCAAATTTTCCATAAATGCGTCTTATAGTCGTAGATCGGTTGGGATTGAAATGGGGCGAAATCGGCCCAAATGAAAAAAATTTTCCCTCACAAGGACTAAAAATACCCATAATAATCCCTAATATTTTAGCGTATTTAAGCATGTTTTTTGAATATTTCTGTTTATATTTGCTTGATATTTGGTATGCACATTCCCCTTATAGCTAAAACGTGCACCATAAAGTGATTCTTATTTGTAGGGGATGAAATGGGGCAAAAAAGGGATAAAATGGTACATATTAAACGACAACAGCTAGAAACACGAAATTCGGTATATACATTCCTCTAATTAAGTAGATACATAATATAAAAGTATTTTTTCCAAATTCGTACTTTTAAGGGTTAAAATAGGAATAGAGGGATACAAATGGTACCAATCAAACGGCTGTACCTAGAATAATGAAATTCGGTGTATACATTCCTCTGATTGCATAGATAAGTAAAATACACGGATTTTTCGAAATTCGTACTTTTTGGGTTTAAAATGAAAAAAGGGGATAAAATAGTACCAATCAAATGACCGCAGCTAGAGTCATGAAATTCGGAGTATACATTCATCTGACTGCGAAGACACGGAAAACAGACGAATTTTTCGAAATTAGTACTTTCAAGGGATACAATGGTACAGAGGGATAAAAATAGTACCAACTAAACGGCTACAACTAGAATGATAAAATTCTAACTGCGTAGAAACGTCAAGGGGGTAAAAATGGTACCAACCAAATGGAATCATGGAATTCGGTGTATACATTCCTCTGACTGCATAGACACGCAAAATAAAAAGTTTTTTTTCCAAATTCGTACTTTTTCTTTTACGGTAAAAATTGGTTGAATCATGAAGATAGGTTATTTTGCACTATGTACGTCTGATAATGGATTTTCAAAATTTTTACTTTTGAAATTCAAATAGAATGGAAATACAACCAGCTGTAGCACCCACTATCTACCAATATTTATGGCTTTGAAAATATTTTTGAAAATATAAATAGAAGAATAATTATTTTTGAATTGACGTATTGGTAGCCTTGCCTTATAAGCGTGTTTTGAAATAATTAAAATATTTATTTATAAAATTAATTTTTCAATATTTGTATTTGTTTTGGTTTGGTTATATTAAAAAAATTATATTTTCCTGTAATATTACTGCACTTCTACGAAGACCGACAACCTCTGTGGAATGCAATCCATGGTGGAGGCTATATAAAGTTCGGCCCGGCCGAACTTAATGCCTTTTTTACTTGTTCATAATAAGCCTGAATAACTTTAACGCGTTGATCGATTGTGTACCTTTCCATGGTTCAAATTGTGTTAGTCTGAAATTGAGAAATGTCAAATGAAGTGCAGAAAAAAACTTGACAATTTAACCACCCTTTACAACCAACCAAACGGCTGTAGCTGAAAATGCTCCCATTATCTGCCAATATTTAGGGCATTTCAAATTCTTGAATATTGCTGTCATATATTTACAATTTGAATAGACTAGAAATATTATCTCGCTATATACAGGGTCCGCCAAATAACTTTTTTTTGAAAATGCCATAAAAAAAACTACTGAATATTTTCTCAAATTTCTTTTTTTATTTGAAAGTACAATCCTTCCGGTTAATAATGGAAAATAATTTCATTCAAATGGCTGCTGAGGGCACCCCACAAATAATAGTCCAACGGTTGAATAGTTGAAAAAAAAAACGTTAGATGGCGGACCCTATAGTATAAAAATATTTTTAGATTTGCCTTATATTTATTTATAAAATTATTATTTTTCAATATTTTTGTATGCTTTGGTTTGGCAATATTTAAAAATTAAAATTTTTATTTTGAAAACAATTTTGCATCTATATTTAATAGAAAGCAAATTTATTTACAAATGGCATGGTGACATTTATTGCTTGGCTGCAGACTACCACAATCATGATTTCCACCCTGTCAAAGGTTTCGTTCAGGTGGTTTGCAGCGACTTTTCAACAACATCCCGGCCTACTTAAGTAAATGATTCTCACAAACGAAACCAGCAGTACTTTTCAGAAAAAATATTGATAAAAGTATTCGTAATGTTTTTGTATATAAATTTTGATTTAAATTGAAACTTCAGTTTTTATTGGTTTGTACTCTTCGATTTTCTCGATTCTTTTATTTAAACGTCTATTCATTCTGTAAATTTTGAGCCTTGGTTGAAAGTGGACCAATAGTAATTAATATATATAAAAAATTATTAAAAATTAGTTTAATAACTGAAACGAACGAATTGTTTTCACTCTTCTCACATTTGGTTCACTGTGCGGCGCTGGCAGTGAGATAGCCTTGAATAGTCTAAAGAAATTTTACCCATTTGTACCTCATGATATGTCGCCTTTCATTCATTCTTTCTTTCGATTTCCTGCCTTTTCATTTATTTTGAAATCACACAAAGCAATTCTGATATCTTCCATACAATCTTATCATATTTTTTTACGATTTTGTTTTTCATAGAGTTCTACTCATGCTCCTGTGACTTTTCTCTATATTCGATGTGCTATTCATAACTGCCGCTCATACATACATTCAAAGCTATTCAATTAGTTCCACTCTTGATGATTCTTTCAGTATTTCAATGGGAGAACTTTATCATTTAAACACTTCATTTGAGTTGTCTCTTCTGTCTAC
Organism: Polietes domitor; assembly: GCA_947397865.1. Classification (NCBI taxonomy): domain Eukaryota; kingdom Metazoa; phylum Arthropoda; class Insecta; order Diptera; family Muscidae; genus Polietes; species Polietes domitor. The sequence goes on from OX377619.1 coordinate 177,914,759, forward strand.
TTCAGAGATATGGAAAAACCAAAGAAGCCTATTTTCTTTGGCGGCGGGGAGGGTGTGTTGAAAAAATCAAGGAGACCTTGCTTATATTCGGCCTGAAATATAATACTTTTTTTTGTTTTCTTATATGATCTGCCATGGGAAAGGTCCTGATGGAATAATTTCCTTTACACCAACAAAACAACAAGCAGAGAGTGGAGGCAACAGAAAATGGAAAAAGAGTAGAGACGTCATTGATATTAATATTGCCTTTAGCACGCACTTTCTACGAACACCGAGCATTGCCTAAGAATGTGTGACATGTGTTTCGAGAAAAAAGCTCACGTTAAAGTTTTCCATTTCATGTGACACCTTTTCGAATACAGGGAACATTAACACCTGATATCTAGTTATGGCCTGTTGTTGTTTGTTGTTAGTGACGGTGGTGATGGTGGTGGCGACGAAAGAATGTCGTGTCGATGGTTTTTGGGAAGGGTGGGTTGCTTCATTTAGGGTGGCAAGGCTGCTTATCGTAACGTGTTTTGGTTTGTGACGATTGTTATTGGATTTTGGTGGGGTGCGGAAAAGGGCTGTTAAGTCTAGGTTTTTTTGGGTGTGTTATATGAATTTTCTTTGATGGAAATCTGAAAAAGCAATCAAGTGCTAAATTTTCTATTTACCAGAAACAAATCTATTCAAGCATAAATTGTTCCGAGTCTTTGGTGAGAAGATTTATTAAAATATAAGACATTATTGACAGTGGAACGAAGGGGGAATAAACCTCATCCTCCATTCACCTCCCGCATAGACAGCAAAAGTAAACATTCAAAAAACTACAAATATTGAGAGAAACTGAAAGTTAACGAGATTTTTGACGTATCAATAGTCATCCCCACTCGAGGAGTGAGGATGACTACTTGTCAAATTTAGCTCCATTTATTTGAAACAAAAGTGTGATAAGGGCTACAAAGGACATACGAAGCCGTGTCAAAATACCATCACAACCCCTTTTGCTAGATCATGTATTTTTTTGGATGTTTGCAAATTAACAAACATCCCGAATAAATAGTAGTTTCTCGTTTCCTTGCCCTTTTTTGTTTGGCTGCTCAAAGACGTCGAAAAAACCCAAATATTTGCTAAAAATTTCGTTGTGGTTTAACGTCATAATATGAAAACGCAAAACAACACGTAAACAACTCAATAAATATTATGATTTGATAATAAAACAAGAAAGCAAACATAGTCTCGGTGAAGAAGGGGGAGGGAATGTCTCAAAATACAAAGCAAATATGAACAAAGGACTCAAATAAGATTTTTTATATTTATTTGTTGTTTTTTGTGTAAACTACATGCCACAAATTGTTTAAACAAAGAAAAAATGGAAAACAATTTAAATATCTTAAAAAATATTTGAGAAGTACTATGATTTTGATAATAAATATTCATTGGAAATATTTTCTAGCAACAAAGCAATGCAAAACAGTAAGATAGGATATGGGAGAGGTTATACGAAATATATATTCGAGGCATAGTTAACAGGAGCGTGTTTCTAATAATCGATCACACATATCACAATTCTCTGCTAAACTAGAAATAAAAATAAAAATAAAAATAAAAATAAAAATAAAAATAAAAATAAAAATAAAAATAAAAATAAAAATAAAAATAAAAATAAAAATAAAAATAAAAATAAAAATAAAAATAAAAATAAAAATAAAAATAAAAATAAAAATAAAAATAAAAATAAAAATAAAAATAAAAATAAAAATAAAAATAAAAATAAAAATAAAAATAAAAATAAAAATAAAAATAAAAATAAAAATAAAAATAAAAATAAAAATAAAAATAAAAATAAAAATAAAAATAAAAATAAAAATAAAAATAAAAATAAAAATAAAAATAAAAATAAAAATAAAAATAAAAATAAAAATAAAAATAAAAATAAAAATAAAAATAAAAATAAAAATAAAAATAAAAATAAAAATAAAAATAAAAATAAAAATAAAAATAAAAATAAAAATAAAAATAAAAATAAAAATAAAAATAAAAATAAAAATAAAAATAAAAATAAAAATAAAAATAAAAATAAAAATAAAAATAAAAATAAAAATAAAAATAAAAATAAAAATAAAAATAAAAATAAAAATAAAAATAAAAATAAAAATAAAAATAAAAATAAAAATAAAAATAAAAATAAAAATAAAAATAAAAATAAAAATAAAAATAAAAATAAAAATAAAAATAAAAATAAAAATAAAAATAAAAATAAAAATAAAAATAAAAATAAAAATAAAAATAAAAATAAAAATAAAAATAAAAATAAAAATAAAAATAAAAATAAAAATAAAAATAAAAATAAAAATAAAAATAAAAATAAAAATAAAAATAAAAATAAAAATAAAAATAAAAATAAAAATAAAAATAAAAATAAAAATAAAAATAAAAATAAAAATAAAAATAAAAATAAAAATAAAAATAAAAATAAAAATAAAAATAAAAATAAAAATAAAAATAAAAATAAAAATAAAAATAAAAATAAAAATAAAAATAAAAATAAAAATAAAAATAAAAATAAAAATAAAAATAAAAATAAAAATAAAAATAAAAATAAAAATAAAAATAAAAATAAAAATAAAAATAAAAATAAAAATAAAAATAAAAATAAAAATAAAAATAAAAATAAAAATAAAAATAAAAATAAAAATAAAAATAAAAATAAAAATAAAAATAAAAATAAAAATAAAAATAAAAATAAAAATAAAAATAAAAATAAAAATAAAAATAAAAATAAAAATAAAAATAAAAATAAAAATAAAAATAAAAATAAAAATAAAAATAAAAATAAAAATAAAAATAAAAATAAAAATAAAAATAAAAATAAAAATAAAAATAAAAATAAAAATAAAAATAAAAATAAAAATAAAAATAAAAATAAAAATAAAAATAAAAATAAAAATAAAAATAAAAATAAAAATAAAAATAAAAATAAAAATAAAAATAAAAATAAAAATAAAAATAAAAATAAAAATAAAAATAAAAATAAAAATAAAAATAAAAATAAAAATAAAAATAAAAATAAAAATAAAAACAAAAATAAAAATAAAAATAAAAATAAAAATAAAAATAAAAATAAAAATAAAAATAAAAATAAAAATAAAAATAAAAATAAAAATAAAAATAAAAATAAAAATAAAAATAAAAATAAAAATAAAAATAAAAATAAAAATAAAAATAAAAATAAAAATAAAAATAAAAATAAAAATAAAAATAAAAATAAAAATAAAAATAAAAATAAAAATAAAAATAAAAATAAAAATAAAAATAAAAATAAAAATAAAAATAAAAATAAAAATAAAAATAAAAATAAAAATAAAAATAAAAATAAAAATAAAAATAAAAATAAAAATAAAAATAAAACTAAAAATAAAAATAAAAAAATAAAAATAATTTAAAAACTTTTATAATGGGCATTTATAAAAATTGTACCCTTACAATGACATTTCTCGTTTTATGTACACCAAAATTGTCTTTATTGTTAGTTTGAAAGTGGTCTAAGTCACACTATATCCACTGACTTTGATGTGTGGTGATGTAAATAAACATTTGTTTATATATAATGCCCACTTTATGCGAATCAGATAATTTGAATAACATATAAAATTAAATTGTAATTGTAAAAGTAAATAATAATTTCAATATATAGACGAACATAAACAATATTTTTTTATATATTTTATTATTATTATTTTTTAAATAAAATATTTTGTGATTTCTTTAATTTTTAGCAAGGAAATATTACTTTTGCGAATTAAAATAAAATATTTGTTTTAGTTTTTTCGTTTGCATTTTTTTTTGTCCTGGCTCAAGACCATTTTGCTTCTATATTTAATAGAATGCAAATTTATTTACAAATGGCATGGTTACATTTATTACTTGGCTGCAGACTACCACGATCATGATTTCGACCATGTCAAAAGTCTTTTCAAGTGGCTTCGCAGCGACTTTTCAACATCAAACCCGGCCTCTATAAGGAGATGATTCTCACAAACGAACGAGAAGCACAACTCACTTGCCGAATTTGCGTTTAAAAAATCGCACCAAGTAATAAAGCACACATGCCATCTTACAAGCATCTCATTGAGTTGCATATGTAAGTATGTGTATATGCAGGTATAGTTACCCAGCAATACTTCTGCCGTGCCAACGCTCATTTGTTTTAGTTTTTTCGTTTGCATTTTTTTGGTCTGTAATCAATATTTGATTTGAACTGAGATATTGTCCTGGCTCAAGACCATTTTGCTTCTATATTTTATAGAATGCAAATTTATTTACAAATGGCATGGTGACATTTATTACTTGGCTTTTTGTTTAATTTTTTTAATTTTGAGAAGAATGAAAGTGGTCTAAGTCAGTGATCTCCTCTGAAAGTAGTAGTTCTCTTAGTGGTACCAACGTTGTCGATTTTCTTATAAAAGTTATATTGAGTAGTACGATGTTCTAAGAAAAAATGCTGTGCTTCGGTGGAAAAATATTTTCCAATTGACTCAAACATAAACCATTGCACAACGGATAAAGTGTGACTTAGACCACTATCATTCTAACTGGCACATAAATATAATCACTTTAAGCGTACAAAATATGGGGGAGTTTACCACGCAACTTCCAGTACCTCTCACACAAAACACCCCAAACCTACTAAAACTAAAATTTGATCCTTGGCAATATTTTCATAGATGCTGGACACACCTGGAATATGGGCGATATTGCCACTCACTCTCTTTTGCTAAAATAAAACTGATATAAATTCCTTGCGGATAGTTCGACTATCAATTGCAATTTTAAATTTGAAAATATTTTTATAATCACTTTAAACCTACAGCTTGCTTTTTTACGAACTTAAATATAATTTGGTGAGAGGGTATATTAAAGTCTGTTCGGCCGACTGTTGTGTCATACTTGTGACATATATTCTTCATTTCCCCAAAAATATTTAAGATTTTTTTCTAATTTATTATGCACCCGCTTATATTTCATAAACAATTCCATTCGAAATAAAAATAAATATTCATTTAGACAGAATGTTTTGTTGCCTCTCTCACTCTCCCTCCCCTTCTCTCTCACTCTGCTAACCGGGTAGTTGTGCAACAAAACTAACCGAAAACAATGCAACAAAACATGTGTTCCCCCAAACTTTGAAAAATATAGAAAATTTCGGGACACAACAGACATGCATATGCATGCATGCATGTATACACATGCATACATATCAGTTTTGTGGAAACATATGCTCACATTTGCAATTGTATGTATAATAAATGGTAAGCACACATATGTACATACAAACATGTGTACATGCATATGTACACACTTATGTACATATGTACATGTGGAGCAAATGCATATGTTATTGAGCACAAAAATAATATGTAGATTCAGTTCAGCAGTGTGTTGCTCCGTATTTGTCTATTCTATTTTGGCAAATTAATTGAAATGTTTGCTATCAAATGCAATTTGCTATGAAATAACTGCCACAGGATAATGTCGGCATTTCTGTGATAAACGAGATGTTGGCTGTGACAGAGTGAGAGGGGCAGAGAGAGAGAGGGAAGTGGTTGTGAAGTATTCAAGGGACTAATATTTGAAGTAACTTCCACTTAAAGATTTAGGTAACATTTTTCATTTCAGACTAATTGCATTGTAGGCCAGAAACTAAGACTGATAAAAGCAAAAGCTTTTGGTTTAGAAGAAATTGCATTAGCATTTTTTTTTGAATTACACACACCCAAGAACCACAGATTTGTTGTTAATAATAATAGATAAATCATAAATAAAACATAAAACATAAAACAATAAGATATCATATAATATTAGGCCACAAAAACTTACGTCATAGGACTATGTATAACATTTTCTGATGCACATATTTTAGCTTTGTAAACTCGAAAACGATATTAATAATTTTTTTGTGGATAAAGTAAAAAAATAATAATTAATATTTGCATTCTCATTTTGGAAATAAAGGTTCGATAACACACATTTATATGGACCAGTTAATATGAGAGTGGTCTAAGTCACACATTATCCGTTTTGAGATATACACTGGTTTATGTTTGAGTCAATTGAAAAATATTTTTCCATCGAAGCACAAAATTTTTTCTTAGAATATCCTACTACTATAATGGACTTTTATAAAAATAAATCGAAGGGAACCACTACTTTCAGAGGATGCACTAACTTAGACCACTTCCATTCTTCTCAAAATTGAAAAAATTAAACAGAAAATATTTTATTTTAATTCCCAAAAGTAATATTTCCTTACCAAAAATTAATGAAATCACAAAATATTTTATTTCAAAAATAATAATAATAAAATATATATAAATATTTTTTTGTTCGTCTTATAATAATCCCTAATATTTTAGCGTATTTAAGCATGTTTTTGAATATTTCTGTTTATATTTGCTTGATATTTGGTATGCGCATTCCCCCTACAGCAAAAACGTGCACCATAAAGTGATTCTTATTTGTAGGGGGTGACATGGGGCAAAAAAGGGATAAAAATCGTACATATTAAACGACAACAGCTAGAAACACGAAATTCGGTGTGTACATTCTTCTAACTGAGTAGAGACATAATATAAAAACATTTTTTCAAAATTCGTACTTTTAGGGGTAAAATGGGAATAGAGGGATAAAAATGGTACCAACCAAATGGCTGTACCTAGATTAATGAAATTCGGTGTATACATTCCTCTGATTGCATAGACAAGTAAAATAAACGGATTTTTTAAAATTCGTACTTTTTGGGGTTAAACTGAAAAAAGGGGATACAAATAGTACCAATCAAATGACCGTAGCTAGAGTCATGAAATTCGGAGTATACATTCCTCTGACTGTGTAGACACGGAAAATAAACTGGTTTTTAGAAATTCGTACTTTTTGGGGTCAAAATAGAAAAAGGGGATAAAAATGGTACCAACCAAATGGGCGCAGCTGGAATCATGGAATTCGGGGTATACATTCCTCTGACTGCATGGACACTCAAAATAAAAAGTATTTTTTCTAAATTCCTACTTTTTCTTTTACGGCAAAAATTGGTTGAATCATGAAGTTAGGTTATTTTGCACTTTACTTGTTAACGTCTGATAATGGATTTTCAAAATTTGTACTTTTGGAATTAAAATAGAATGGAAGTTCAACCTACTGTAGCACCCAATATTTATGGTATTTAAGCTTTTTGAAAATATAAATATAAGAATATTTAGTTTTTGTTTTGAAATAGATAATGGTTTGATATAATTAAAATATTATATTTATTTATATAATTATTTTTTCAATATTTGTATTTGTTTTAGTTTGGTATATTAAAAAAATTATATTTTCCTGTAATATTACTGCACTTCTACGAAAACCGACAACCTCTGTGGAATGCAATCCATGGTGGAGGGTATATAAAGTTCGGCCCAGCCGAACTTAACGCCGTTTTTACTTGTTTTTTTTATTTTTTTTATTTTTTTTTTATTTTTATTTTTATTTTTATTTTTATTTTTATTTTTATTTTTATTTTTATTTTTATTTTTATTTTTATTTTTATTTTTATTTTTATTTTTATTTTTATTTTTATTTTTATTTTTATTTTTATTTTTATTTTTATTTTTATTTTTATTTTTATTTTTATTTTTATTTTTATTTTTATTTTTATTTTTATTTTTATTTTTATTTTTATTTTTATTTTTATTTTTATTTTTATTTTTATTTTTATTTTTATTTTTATTTTTATTTTTATTTTTATTTTTATTTTTATTTTTATTTTTATTTTTATTTTTATTTTTATTTTTATTTTTATTTTTATTTTTATTTTTATTTTTATTTTTATTTTTATTTTTATTTTTATTTTTATTTTTATTTTTATTTTTATTTTTATTTTTATTTTTATTTTTATTTTTATTTTTATTTTTATTTTTATTTTTATTTTTATTTTTATTTTTATTTTTATTTTTATTTTTATTTTTATTTTTATTTTTATTTTTATTTTTATTTTTATTTTTATTTTTATTTTTATTTTTATTTTTATTTTTATTTTTATTTTTATTTTTATTTTTATTTTTATTTTTATTTTTATTTTTATTTTTATTTTTATTTTTATTTTTATTTTTATTTTTATTTTTATTTTTATTTTTATTTTTATTTTTATTTTTATTTTTATTTTTATTTTTATTTTTATTTTTATTTTTATTTTTATTTTTATTTTTATTTTTATTTTTATTTTTATTTTTATTTTTATTTTTATTTTTATTTTTATTTTTATTTTTATTTTTATTTTTATTTTTATTTTTATTTTTATTTTTATTTTTATTTTTATTTTTATTTTTATTTTTATTTTTATTTTTATTTTTATTTTTATTTTTATTTTTATTTTTATTTTTATTTTTATTTTTATTTTTATTTTTATTTTTATTTTTATTTTTATTTTTATTTTTATTTTTATTTTTATTTTTATTTTTATTTTTATTTTTATTTTTATTTTTATTTTTATTTTTATTTTTATTTTTATTTTTATTTTTATTTTTATTTTTATTTTTATTTTTATTTTTATTTTTATTTTTATTTTTATTTTTATTTTTATTTTTATTTTTATTTTTATTTTTATTTTTATTTTTATTTTTATTTTTATTTTTATTTTTATTTTTATTTTTATTTTTATTTTTATTTTTATTTTTATTTTTATTTTTATTTTTATTTTTATTTTTATTTTTATTTTTATTTTTATTTTTATTTTTATTTTTATTTTTATTTTTATTTTTATTTTTATTTTTATTTTTATTTTTATTTTTATTTTTATTTTTATTTTTATTTTTATTTTTATTTTTATTTTTATTTTTATTTTTATTTTTATTTTTATTTTTATTTTTATTTTTATTTTTATTTTTATTTTTATTTTTATTTTTATTTTTATTTTTATTTTTATTTTTATTTTTATTTTTATTTTTATTTTTATTTTTATTTTTATTTTTATTTTTATTTTTATTTTTATTTTTATTTTTATTTTTATTTTTATTTTTATTTTTATTTTTATTTTTATTTTTATTTTTATTTTTATTTTTATTTTTATTTTTATTTTTATTTTTATTTTTATTTTTATTTTTATTTTTATTTTTATTTTTATTTTTATTTTTATTTTTATTTTTATTTTTATTTTTATTTTTATTTTTATTTTTATTTTTATTTTTATTTTTATAGACCACTTTCATTCTTCTCAAAATTGAAAAATTAAACAAAAAATATTTTATTTTAATTCGCAAAAGTAATATTTCCTTACCAAAATTGAATGAAAACACATAATTTTTTATAAAAAATAGATAATAATTTCAATATAAAGTTTCTATATATATATTATCTACTTTTCAACTAATTTCATTCATAATATATAACATATAATTCAAATTATCTGAATCACATAAATCGAAAAAAAATATTCTACTACATTCTATGTTTATATTTAAAAATCTATGGATAGATATAAAATTTATGATACTCTTGGTAGACACAAACGATTTCTTATCTTCTATATCAGTGTATGGTGGATAATCTGTCAGATTGATGTGAAACAAAAGGAGTTAACGTCAAATTTTACTAGTTTGTTCCCTTTCTTATATTAATTTATAGAATTGTATTCATGTGTGCAAGAAAGCTTGTGGGAATAATGCAACTACAAATTTGCCACAACTTAGTATTGCCTTCATTTATTATAAGAAATGTGATGAATATTTTTTTGTTAAGTCTCACATTGTTTTTAACAAGTTATGTTATTTTGATCAATACTTTATTAAGACAATCCTACTTATTCAAGGCAATCCACATAAAACATACGACCTCTTAAATTTATTAAAAACAATCATACGCCCTACAGTACCCAAACTCTTTAACCAAACCCATGAACTTGATCTTGATTTTATTTATTGTCTGAAAATCATTGTAATGAATGTTTTGGTTCATGACACAATAATTTATTTGGTTTATCATGAGTTAGCTTGAAGCGTATGAGTGATATTAATTTCAAGGCAATTCACAACAAACATACGACCTCTCTTATATTTATTAATAACAATCATACGCTCTATTGTACAAAAGACAAATTTTATTTATTTATTATATATTTCTTCTTATTTTTTAAATCAGTACATGCCTCCATCGCGTAATAGGTTGTGTGGGCGAAGGCCATGTTCATAATCCAAGCAATATCTACATTTATTCAGTGGCGGTTTCGCGTTGTTAATGCTGACTACATTTATGTATATAAAACCTTCTCGAAAATACTTTAGCTTCTCAGAGCTAGCTTTAAACTGTAGATCAATTACAATGCATATTGAATTGTATTCTATGGACCCCATTGATTGATTGAGGCTCCCAACTTAATTCTTAACGAATATTTGCGGGAATTAATTTCAACGAAATATTATTTCAATTCATCATTTCTGGCTCTCAGTTGAATATTACGTTTAAATTTCGAACTGAAAAAAAAAAACATTTTTTCTTTCTCTGGCGATATGAAATCCCATCAATTTCCCCACATCCCTTTCTTTAGCAATGAAAATATCTTCATTTTATTTTGCTAACCTAGATAAAGAAGATATTGCCCCGCAGTCATATCACAATAGCAAAAGTTCATTGTACTTGACTCTAGCTTCTTCTAAATAAAACGTAGTTCCTCGCCCTTTGCCCCTTCCCTTTCCCCATTGCCCGTTGTCATGCATACCATGGATATCTACGTATGCAAGACGTACGTATGATAGTCACAGTCAAAATTGATAACAGTTTCGGTTTCAATCCAGCTCTTGCCAGCTTGTTTGTTGTCACTGCAGCAAGCATAAGGAAATGCGGAAATAGTTGGAATTGTGTTGTTGTTGTTGACTTGCAAAAATTGTGCATTTGTAATAAGAAACTTTGGAAACTGCAGGGAATAGAGGACAAAAACGAGAATGGCAACGGAAAAGGAAGACTAGGAAACTAGAAAAAATACCACACTATCAATACACACCAACACACTTATGCACATACATATATGCAAATACTTGCACGTCCCCAAATATTTGCATACTTGTGGGCGCCTAAAATATTAAAACAACATTTGTGTGTGTGTGTGTTTTGGTTTCAACCCCAGTGCTTTCTTACTATCCTCCCGATACGAGTGTACGACTTGTTAGTTTTGCAAAAATTGAGTTCACGTCTCTGTGATTATAAATAGTTGAAGAAGTTCTACCCTGCAGCATGTCAGTGCAAACACAAAACAGAAAAAACAACAACAAGAGTAATTGCTGCAAATATCTAGTGCAATTTTGTCTTGTCCCCTGCATCATTTAGTATTGTGTTTTGTGGAACCTTTGGGAGTCTCCTGCCATATGTTTACCTTTCACAGGAGTGTAAGTGTGGTGGGGAGGTGTTGTGAGAAATCCCTATTTTGTCCTTGTGCTCGGTTTCTTTGTATTCTTCCTACTGCATTAATTTCTGTAACATCTGCATTCGGTACTCGTCTATAGCTTGCTGGAAATTTGCATAGATTTTATGCTGCGTTGCTTCTTTGCACTGGTTTTTTTTTGGGGGGGAAGTAATTTCGGGCTTATGCAATTTCACAGTATATTTCCTGGTGTCAGTTGTGTGCTCGCCACGTCTACCTGATGGATTGCCAGGATGGATTTGTTGCTGCAGGGAAGAAGATATTTATGGTTCGGTAGTAATATTGAAGTTACTGGGAACGAAAAATGCAGATAATTTGTTGCTGAGTCGTATTTGGTGTTATATTTGTAAAATTCCTCAGATAATTAATAGTTTTGAGAGAGAGAGAACAGATGTGCGGTTGGAAGTCTGGATCACAAGAATTGTTGGTTTTTTTTGGCTTTTACGTTAGGAAGCCATGAACAATTTAGTCAAACGTAAATATATTATTTAATATAATCGTCTCGTAGAGCACAAGTCGACATGAACATCTTTAGTTGTAAACGCCCTTTTAAAAACTTTAACTAATAGCTTCTTTAGGTATATGATTTTGTGAAAAAATCACAAGTATGAGGAATGATATAGCAGATTTCATTAAATAGCACTTAATTAATAACAATCATACGCACTAATGTACTGAAAGAACAAATTATGGGTTCTTAACAAATGTATACACAATTTTGCTGTGCAAAAAATATTTTAATGTTCTTGCTTATCAGCACATGCATTCCTTTAGTTTGTTTAATTGAGTTTCCTCGATCAGTTACGTTATAATCAACAACAAAAATGTTGTATGTGTTAAGAATATAAATACTGATTAACTAGACATTGGAGCAAAAAGAAAGATATAAAAAAATAAATTTACAACTTAATTTGGCGTAATTCTTGTAAAATTCTTCAGATAATTAATAGTTTTGAGAGAGAACAGATGTGTGGTTGGAAGTCAAGATCACAAGTGTAGTGGTGTAGTCCAACAGGATGAGGAAATAACCCAGCAAACATTTGGAGTCCGATATGAGTCCGATTGGACTCATAATTCGGAGTGTGAGCGCTCATTATGAGTTCTTTTAGGAGTCCAATTTGAGTGTGTTTCCCTTCTTGCGATGGTCGTCATATATGAGTCCGAATTCATATACCATATGAGCCTTTTTTAGGAGTCATATATGACTCATATTTTAGAGAAAATAAGAGCTCCTATAATATATCTATTTCTTTTATAGTAAAACAACAGAAAATAATAGCAAGAACATAAATTATTTTTAATACTAAACAAAGAAAGTAAAATTCAGTTTTTATTCAATTTTTGGTAAAAAAAAACAAAAATTTAAAAATTATATATAGAAATATTCCTTTTTTAAAAAATACTCAAAAAACTAATTAGATTCCTTGTTTTGAGTTTTCTTATTTCTATATTTAACTCGGTCTCGCGCTGTTTGAAACCACTTTATTGTTATTTTCTTAAAATCCACCTCATTGCCAAATTTTCGAGAAAACGCTTCTATAACAATAATAAAAAGTGAATTAAGAGCACCAAATCTTTTTGATGGTAAAAACTATTCTTTACGCTTCAAGTTGAACTTATAATGAATTTTTGTTCATCGATGAACGCAGGTGTTTGTTGGTCGTTGAATTCGGGGAAACACAAGTAACGGCATTTCCAAAATACAATACACTCCGCTTCACTTGAATAGGTAATACATTTTTAGAAAACCCCAAACCATCACATCCCCTTTACGGCTATGATGGCGACACAAAAAACGTTCCTCTTTTCTAAAACCGTGATAATAATAGTTGAAATCATCAGGGCCATCAAAATTAAATTTATTTTCATCAGAGAACACCACTAAAGTTATAGGCCTTTCTTTGTATAAAAAATGTATTACCTATTCAACTGAAGCGGAGTGTAATTGCAAGAGATGATGACTCATAACTCTGAGCCTCATATTTCCTACATTGTTTCCACTCATTTCGGACTCATAACTCTGAGCCTCAAATTTCCGTCATATTTAATACTCATTTCGGACTCATAATTCTGAGCCTCACATTTCCTACATTCTTTACACACATTTCGGACTCATAACTCTGAGCCTCATATTCCCGTCATAATTTATACTCATTTCGGACTCATAATTCTGAGCCTCACATTTCCTACATTCTTTACACACATTTCGGACTCATTTCGGACTCATAACTCTGAGCCTCATATTCCCGTCATAATTTATACTCATTTCGGACTCATAATTCTGAGCCGTCCGAAAATGTTTGCTGGGAAAAGACTGAAAAACACCAATAAACTCCATTTTGTCTATAGTTTCATACGTATAGCATACGGTTCAAGTGCTGCGAATTTTTTAAAAATTCTCGTGCGGTGAATTTGGCCCATGTGACTTATGATTAATATTATATTTTTTAAATTCCGAGTGTAGTACCCACAACTTATTTTGAATGAAATACTTTTTATTATTTAAAATCCCCAAAATAATTTCCTCTTAATTTCCCGCCTAACTATTTCGTAATTAATACCTATTATATGCGATAGGTATCATCTTTAATAGCAATTAAATACTTTTTCCATTTTATCTACCCAAAATGACTTAACTTATATCAGAGGTTATGATTGATAATAACAGACATTAGCATCAATCATCATGACCAACTTTTGGGTCTACTTTAAAGGGAATTGCTTTATTTGGCCATAAATTATTGACCCTACAAAATGAAGTTACTTTCTTTTAAAGATTTTTTTCTCAGGCAGCAACGCCCTTAAATACTTGGGCTAGAAATTGTTTTCCTTATACACTCGTATTTATGTGGCAGCGACCTTATTGACCTTAATCCTTTATGTCCTAATAAGTGTCCTTTTTTTTGGCGTAACCTTCCCAGTTTTCCTTCCGCTGCTTGCTTTGACATTGGAAATGGCTCGAGCTAAGGCGGCGAAAGCCTCAAGCGTTGATAATATTTTATTACATTTAAAATAGTATTAAAAAGGCATTCCGCACGATAAAAGGTTAGATTTTTTTCTCAGGCAGCAACGCCCTTAAATACTTGGGCTAGAAATTGTTTTCCTTATACACTCGTATTTATGTGGCAGCGACCTTATTGACCTTAATCCTTTATGTCCTAATAAGTGTCCTTTTTTTTGGCGTAACCTTCCCAGTTTTCCTTCCGCTGCTTGCTTTGACATTGGAAATGGCTCGAGCTAAGGCGGCGAAAGCCTCAAGCGTTGATAATATTTTATTACATTTAAAATAGTATTAAAAAGGCATTCCGCACGATAAAAGGTTATGGCGGAAAACACCAAAGGCAAGATATGAAAAATATAAATCTCTCAAAACATTCAGGGGGTCATCTAAACTCTCATCTAAGATGTGGATTATTTTCGGTGTATGTGTGTGTGCATGTGAGTGTGGTGGAGCGTCATAAAAATATTATATGAAATCCTCTTAATATTCACATATCAGCCATAACATTTGCGAAACGTGTACACGTTAAATTAAGTTTGAGGGTTATCTAGTCGCCGTTCGAAAGTTGTTGTTGTGGCAGCAGCAACTACAGCTCGGTAAAAAGGGTTCACAAATAAAATTAGATTGGCTTTATAACGACCTAAGAGAGTTGCCTGAGGGGTGCTGCTGCTGCTGTTTATAAAGGTTTTATTTCACAAAAAGCAGCTTCATTGGGCGCAATAAACTAGTTTGGCTGAATAGTGCTCGCAAAATGGGAGACTTAACAAGATTATCAGATCATATTTCATACCAAAAAAGTTCGTGTTAAAAAAGTCTACAAAGATTGTTAAAGATTCATTTAATACCAGCAAATTTAAAACCTAAATCGAGGGTGTTAATATGTACAGCTCTTGCGGAACAAACATTTTTTGAAAACATAGCTAAATTAATAATAAAAACATAGCAATGTTTGATGTGTTGTTTTACCTTAGAACATACACCATTATTATTTACAAGAAAAATTTAAAAATGTGACCTAAAATTTTCATTTTTAAAAGAATATAAGTTTAAAACTTTAATATTACCTATAAGATCAATTGACTTTCAAATCCATTTTAAATATAGAACATAGCATGAACACATCAAAATTTATTGCAATTTTCCTACATTAACCCACAATTAATATTAATCATACGCCACATGGAAGCAGAAAACTAATTCTAATTTTTTGAACCACAATTAATATAAATCATACGCCACATGGAAACAGAAAATTAATATTAATTTTATCATATCAAAAATATGGATTCTTCAGAACTTTAAAGTAAAATTTAAAATATAATTTAATAGTTTTGCCTGGGATATTCTGAAAATTGATAAATTTATTATCAATATGGATGCAGCTCGAGTTTGAATTATTAGATGTAAAATCCATTTTCACTCATAGCTCAATTGAAAGCTATTTCTTGAAATCAAATTAAGCTAAATTAATTTAAATTAATGGTCATATGGCTTGTTATAATGAAAATATTGTAATGCTGTGGTATGTTGCCTTAAAACATACACTACCTATTATAAGCAGGAAAAATTAAAGAAAAGTTATTTAATTTTATCAGTTTTAAAGGGCCAAACTTTTGAAACGTTAATTTATATGGAATAAATCGGAAAGATTGATCAATTGCCTGTCAAATTCATCTTATGATTGACCACATTAGCATTTTTACCAATTTCTCTACATTTACCTATAATTAATATTAATCATACGCCACAGGCGAACTAATATTAATTTCTACACATCAACAATTTAGATTCTTTAGAACTTTAAGTAAAATTTTAAATATAATTTAATAATATTGCCTGGGATATTCTGAAAATTGATAAATTTATTATCAATATGGATGCAGCTGGAGTTTGAATTATTAGATGTAAAACCCATTTTCACTCATAGCTCAATTGAAAGCTATTTCTTGAAATCAAATTAAGCTAAATTAATGGTCAAATTATAATGAAAGCATTGTAATGTTGTGCTATTTCTCTACATATACTCATAATTAATATTAATCATACGCCACAGGCTAACTAATATTAATTTCTACAGATCAACTTAGATTCTTTAGAACTTTAAATAAAATTTAAAACATAATTTATTAATAAAACCAATATAGGTTGCAAGCACTTGATTTATTGGCTATAAAATTTACTTTCACGTACAAATAAATTTAAAACTGATTTTCCAAAATTGATTTTAAGTAATATTCCCCAGATACACACAATTTAACATTTCATTTTGATTAAGGGTAAAATTAAAATTTGATGAAAAAAATAACAAGTAAAAAAGGCGTTAAGTTCGGCCGGGTCGAACTTTACAAACCCTAAATGTTCTTATATTTATATTTTCATATCCTCCACATTCCACAGAGGATGTCGATTTTCGTAGAAGTTTTTAATATAGCCAAACCAAAACAAATCAAAATAGTGAAAAAAAATTAATAAATAAATATAATATTTTAATCATTTCAAACCACGCTTATAAGGCAAGGCTACCAATACGTCAATTCAAAAAATAAATGTTCTTATATTTATATTTTCAAAAAACTTAAATACCATACATATTGGTGGATAGTGGGTGCTACAGTTGGTTGTATTTCCATTCTATTTTAATTCCAAAAGTACAAATTTTGAAAATCCATTATCAGATGAATTGGAAACAATTTTTTATTTTGCGTGTCTATGCAGTCAGAGGAATGCATACACCGAATTCTTTGATTCCAGCTGTGCCCATTTGGTTGGTACCATTTTACCCCCTTGACGTTTCTATGAAATTAGAATTTCATCATTCTAGCTGTAGTCGTTTAGTTGGTGCTATTTTTATCCCTCTGTACCATTGTATCCCTTGAAAGTACGAATTTCAAAAAATCCGTTTATTTTCCGTGTCTACGCAGTCAGAGGAATGTATACTCCGAATTGCATGACTCTAGCTGCGATCATTTGGTTGATACTATTTGTATGCCCTTTTTCCATTTTATCCACAAAAAGTATGAATTTCGAAAAATCTGTTTATTTTAAGTGTTTACGCAATCAGAGGAATGTGTACACCGAATTTTATTATTCTAGGTGTAGCCGTTTGGTTGGTACCATTTTTATCCCTCCGTACCCATTGTATCCCTTGAAAGTAAGAATTTGGAAAAAAACCTTTTATTTTTCATGTCTACTTATTCAAAGGAATGTATACTCCGAATTTCATGACTCTAGCTGCGGTTATTTGGTTGCTACTATTTTATCCCCTTTTTCTATTTTGACCCCAAAAAGTACGAATTTGGAAACAACCTTTTATTTTCCGTGTCTACACAGTCAGAGGAATGTATACTCTGAATTTCATGACTCTAGCTGCGGTCGTTTGATTGGTACTATTTTTATCCCCTTTTTCTATTTTGACCTCAACATGTACGAATTTCGAAAAATTTGTGTATTTTACTTGTCTATGCAATCACAGGAATGTATACACCGAATTTCATTATACTAGGTATTGCCGTTTGGTTGGTACCTTTTTTATCCCTCTATTCCCATTTTACCCCTTAAAAGTACGATTTTGGAAAAAATACTTTTATATTATGTATCTAGTCGATTAGAGGAATGTACACACCGAATTTCGTGTTTCTAGCTGATGTCGTTTAATATGTACCATTTTTATCCCTTTTTTGTCCCATTTCACCCCCTAAAAATAAGAATCACTTTATGGTGCACGTTTTTGCTATAAGGGGAATGTGCATACCAAATATCAAACATATATAAACAGACATATTCAAAAAACATGCTTAAATACGCTAAAATATTAGGGATTATTATGGGTATTTTTAGTCCTTGTGAGGGAAAATTTTTTCCCTTTGCGCCGATTTCACCCCATTTCAATCCCAACCGATCTACGACTATAAGACGCATTTATTGAAAATTTGAACGTTTATATGCTAACGTGCTTTCAACAGACGGAGGACGGCTAAATCGTCTTAGAATTTTATGACGATCAAGAATATATATACTTTATAGGGTCTCAGGTCGATATTTCAAGGAATAACAAAGTTAATATACCCGCATCCTGGTGGTGGAGGGTATAAAAACGACAGCAGGATATTACACCGTGGAACAAAATTATTTTTTTTTTCGAAAATAACAAGATTTTGGAAAGGGATTCTGATAGAGGGGAAAAATAATATACATGCATCGGCGTTAAGGAATGGAGGTAATTAATTAGAGGTGTGACAATATTTCCCCCTTTTCACATTCTTATGATGAATCGACATAAGCATAACCTTGTAATCCTTACATTTTAGATATAGGATGTGTTCAGCAATATTACTAAAAAACATAACGAGGAACATTTTTGTGGAACATCTTAAACCTCTAGCTGCTCAATGTAGGGGTCTTTTTGGTCCCTTTTATGAAAAAGGGGGAAAACACCCTTAAAAAGGGGGTCAACATATTCTACTTCAATTCTCTGAATATATAAAAACTCAAGACTTTACTTAAATGCCAGAAATAAGTCAAAACATAAATTTAATTTTAGGTTTAATTTCGCATTTTTTCGAATTTATGCTAAACTGTTCCTCAAAACTGAACTTTAGGTGGGCGGTGTGAATGGGAAAAAATATTCTACATCGAATTTCACTATAAGTCAACGAACATAAAATATCAGTACCAATGTGGGCATTTAAACAAAAAAGTATTTATTAAAATTTTCGTTTAGTTCTTGGCAATTATCAAACAGTGTTCAGCATGTCAGCTATAAAAGAATGAATACTCTTGTCTTTATCGCGTTCTTCAATAGGTTCATCATATTCATATAAATTTTCGTCGAGATAATAACATTGACGGAAATTTCACTTTCATATAGAGACAGTGGACAGTTCAGGGACTGTCACCAAAGAATTAAGAAAAAATTTATTAAAAAATATTTTTTGCTGGCCCGAAAAACCCCATACAAATAGAAAAAAACTGCGGAAAAAATATGTTATTTTGTTTTGTAAAAGCTTACAATGCCTACATTTAAAATATAAGTCCTAGATAAATGTTGATGTAATAACCCTCTTTGTAGATATAAAAGATTAAAAATGATTAATAGAATTGTTCTTCTTGTTCATCATATTCTTATAAATTTTCGTCGAGATATGAACATTGTCGGAAATTTCACTTTCATGTAGAGGCAGTGGTTCAAGGACTGTCACCAAAGAATAAAAAATAAAAATAGAAAAAAAAACTGCGGAAAAAAATTTTTATTTTTATTAAAGCTTACATTATAACGAAGATGGCAATGCCTACATTTAAAATTTAAGTCATAGATAAATGTTGACGTAATAACCCTCTTTGTAGATATAAAAGTTTAAAAAAATAAAAATTTTTATTTTTTGGTTAAATAGCACGAAAACCCTTTACAAATTAGGCGAAAGAATATTTATTTTTATTTTAATTGTCATCTTAAGGAAGAAAACATGACGTGAAGAAAGTCTCTTGAGACAAAATCCCTGGAAATGTATAAGTTATGGTCCTTATTGCAGAAGTAAGGGAATTACAAAAAAACATCATACACAAAGACGAATTGTAACTCCATGAAAAGGACCATAACTTTCGTCGTAAAAAGTAAGATATTCTGCTATTTAATTTAAAAAGAATTTTTTACGCTGTTTAAACAAATAATTAAAATTCATAATTTTGTAAAAAAAATATTTTGCGTCTACCAATACTGCCATATCTCCCACATTTATCCATTGCTCCTATACATATAGACATCGTTTTCCGTGTTAGAGTATTGGCAATTAAAAATAAAACAAAAATACTCTTTTTTATTTTTGTATACTTTTTACGATTTTTTGTGCCAGCCAAAAATATTAAAAAATATATATTTTTTCACATTTTTTTTATCCTACAGTGAAAATCGAAAATTTAAATTTTAGTAAAAAATAATCACAACATTTTTCTAACATCGTTGTCGTATTTAGAAACCCAAAATATCTCAAAAAATTTATTCAACAATATTTTTGTTACAAAATGTTACGACACAAACCCTTTTTTACATCCTACTGAATTTGTAATCATTTAAAACTTTAAATTAGAATTAGAATTTAGTACGGATTTAATTTCTGGCCTTATTGGAAAGTTTCAATGTTGTCATTTAATAATTGAACACAATATCATTCATATGACCACCATGACTGGCTCGGCAGTGCCTCATTCGATCCGAACCCATTTTTTCAGTACAGCCCTAAATCCACACCACATGTTGGACAGTGTTATCATATACTTATACTCGTATATAATCCCCATTAGAATAATTCTAATTTATTTCGTATATGTAAACAAAAATTCCTCTGAAATTCAGCTTGAGTCAATCATATTTGAGTCAAACAATGACAAACTATTATATTAATTTATAAGCGCATGCAAATTGTTTTCTTTTGAAAAAGATTCCAAAGAAAGGGAACAGAAAATAATTAATTAGAAAACATCTGCTGAAAGCCTAACAGGTTACCTTTTAAATCAATCCAGATTCCGTCGAATACCTGCATTGCATGACTATTTATAATCAATTTATTCCAAATAACTCATAATTAATATCAATCATACGCCACCCGTGGGGGAGGAACCAAAAATTCAAATTTGGCGGTAATTTCATGTAATTTAATTGAACATTCAGATGCAACTATTTAATATTATATTTCATTTATATTTATTTAATGTCTATGCAATAGTTTGTAATTTAATTGCATTTTATATATATTGAAATTTCCACAATACATTGTATTTGAGTTGTACTATCTGCTGTGTTGAGCTGTCTGTGCTGTGCGATGTGTGCATTTGCATCGCTTGGTTGCCTTTTAATAATAAATCAAGGTCTTTTCATTTTATTTATTACAAACCATTACCAATGTCAATAAACACTATAGAAATGTACTCGCCATATCTGCCGACACAGACACACACATACTCTAATCCATACGGACCACACAGCCGACGTAGGTACAACAAAACACAACAACAACAGCAATAATAAAACTCGATTTGTAGTCTCGACCAACAACAACAACAAACCCCAACAATTGTTTAGTAAATAATTGCATGTTTAAGGTTTATTTAGAGTCCTTGCCGAGCTGTATTTGCCATTGTCCTCTTTCGCCCCGTCCCCTCTATTCACCTCTCCAGCCGTCAGGTAGTTTCACATTCGTCGAGGCCGGGGTCATGAATATGAATGAAAGGTGGCAAGCAGACGGCGGCGTGGCAGGAAAAAAACGCAACTAAAGAAAATGAACTTAATCGGAGCGAACAGTAGAAAGCTGTTTTTCCACGTTGCCGTGAGTGAACATGCAAAGTTCAAGTTTGAAAAATCAAATAACCAAGAAATATTTAATAAACACGAACAATGAATGTGCTGGCAGCAGCAAAAAAAGATTAGCAACAGCTACAACAACAAGTAGGGCGACAGAATGAAAATCAAGTTCAAAAGTCTTAAAGGAGGTTAAACGTTGTGAGCCACCACAGGACACGAAAGGAATTTAACAAAACTATTAAACGATCCAAACCGGAAAGAGGTGGGTGACGGAGCTACATGAACACGAATTGTCTGAGACGTAATACTAAAATTAACTAGTAAACTGTATTCGTATTATCTATTGATAGAGCCGAAGAAATAACAATATCTATAGCGGATTAAAGCAGAACAGTGAATAATATGATAATCGTAATATGGGGCGTATGATATATATTAATTTTGATTAAACTTAGAAAAATACTAGATATATCTATTACTTACAACACTTTGAGGAACATTATTCTGGATCATTTAAACCCTCTACCACCACAATATTATTTATATTTTATTAAATGGATATAAAATATAATATTCTGGGAATTTTCATTCCTTTTGTGTGAAAAAAAATCCTTCGGGGAACTCGTCTTACTTTATAGCAAATGAGCGTGGAATAGATACTAGAAAACCTAACTGTGACATAGGAATTACGATAAGGACTCCTAAGCCATGCCATATAGAGAAAGTGCTTAAAGGTCTTGACCTCTATTGTTTTAGAATTTATTTACATTTATTCAGACGAGTTCCCCGAAGGATTTTTTTCACACACACAAGGAATGAAAATTCCCAGAATATTAGATTTTATATCCATTTAATAAAATATCCATTTTTTCATAAAATGGACTAAATGGCCTTATATTGAGGTGGTGGAGGGTTGAAATGTTTCACATAGTGTTTTAAGTAATAGTGCTGAATACATCCCATATTTATAGTGTAATTATCACAAGGTGAAAGGCTCCTCTTAATATCTTCAAATTTCATATGAAGTAAATGGGATCGTATGATTGATATTATTTACTGGGTTAAATCCATAATGTCGTCATAAGTTGTTCCATTGTATACGACAAATAACATCAAATAAATTAATGAAAACGCTTAGACTATTGTCTTTTATTTGGCTGACAATTTTTAATAAAAATATCATTTGGAATCCGTGGTAAATCTGACTTATTATTGAAATTTTTGAACGGTAAATTTTAAATTCCTTTAGGTGGTTGTCTGACAACGTGCATAAGCGATTAAAAATTGTGCTATAATTGAAATAGTTTGAATGAATAGTATTCTAAAAAATTTTACAAGTGGCAGCCTAGAGATAAGTAAAAACGTTGGGCGTTTATAGGTACACATCGGACATTATTGAAAGCATACATACAACAAATACTTAAAGTCGTTCGCAAAATTAAAAAATTGTTTTCAGGTAGACTCCGAAGAAAAATATCACAACCTTGATATCTAAATCAATGGGATTTCCTAAAAATTTTAAGAAAAGTAGACTAAACTTGTGGTTTACCTTTATGCTTCTATATGATTTGAAAGATTGATCAGTTGGCTTTCAAATTAGTTTTTAATATAAAAAATTGCTTGATCGCAGAAAAATCCATGGAATACTTTCTGCATTATCTCATACAACACATCGTCCCCTCAATATAACAATAGCCTATTGTTTTTCACTGGATACTTAAAATCTGTTTCATTGATTAAATGTCTGGTCAAAATGTTAAATTCTAGTTCCAGAATGCTTATGATTGATAACCTCCACTTGATACCCTCCACTTTCTACCCCATTGCAATTCAATTCAGTAATACAAATTTAAATCGGGAAGGATTTTTGTACGTGTGAGAATGGGTCACATCTCATAATATATGTTTTACAGTGAAATATATTCAGATAAACATTTGGGAGCAACATTTGTATTCGGACTACATCTAAATCTAAACCGATCTTACCCACTTTCACCACAGATTATAATGTGGTGACAACTCATCGTGTTGAGCCAAATTTAAAGAAAATCGGGTAAAATATGTGGTTTCTAGAGCGGAATAAGTCAAATTGCTAGCGAAATTTTTATGGGGGCTATATCTTAATCTGAACCGATCTTACCCGCTTTATCCACAGGCGTTTTTAGTTGGATTATAAGATTTAAAGAAAATCGGGTAAAATATGTGGTTTCTAGAGCGGAATAAGTCAAATTGCCAGCGAAATTCGTATTGGGGTGTATAATCTGAATTGATCTACTAGTTGGATTATAAGGCGGGTGAAATATGTGGTTTCTAGACCGGAAAAAATCAAATCGGGAGCGAAATTTGTATGGAGGTTATATCTAAATCTGAACTGATCTTACCGACTTTCACCACGCATGTTGGTTGGACTAGTTGGATTATAAGGCGGGTGAAATATGTGGTTTCTAGAGCGGAAAAAATAAATCGTGAGCGACATTTTATGGGGGTTATACGTAAATCTAAATCCATTTGCTTCAAATTAAATAGCAATGTGTAAATGGGTCTATCTCGCCTCATTTTGGGTGTTACAAACAAATGCACAAAAACATAATACCACAGTGGAGGGTATAAAAATGGATAAAAATGCAAGTTTTGTATTTAAAAGGTATTATCTCAGATTTTGCATGACACGTTTTTGGCCAAATATTTGGTGTGTCTAAAGACCACCTTACATATATTAATTTGATCTTAAAAAAATTTAGATTCTGTGGAACACTTAAGCAAACTGTGAAAGAAAAATAATAATAATCCCCTGGAAACCCCCGAATATAATATATTTATTAAACTACATTCACCAAGTCACCAATAAGGGTGCAGCCACATTTAATCTTATTGTATTTCATATTGACAAGAACTTGGACACCGAAAATCGGTATTCACAGAAGCTTTACAATTAAATTTTAAATAACATATTTTTTTTCAACTTCAATATCATTATATTTATAAGGGGTACACATGAACGTATGATTGATATTAATTGTTTCCTTAATGCAATAAAATGGTGATAACTTTTATACTAGACACAGAAGAGAATCTTCGTGATATTAATGGCAAAAATTACCTTTTTGACTGCCAAATGGACCACCGATTTTACTAAATTATACATTTGGATTCATTTTATATGCAGCTCAATATCTAATTTACTTAAAATATTTCCGAACTGAGTATATATATACTTTATGAGGTAGAATAACATTCACTTTTATTTTCAGGTTTATGTTTGACATTTGCAAAATGGGATGCTATACTCTCGAACAAAATCGGCAAATATTAAAAACTTACTACCAAAGTAGTGAGTCTTTAACGCCAAACTTCAAGAAATTTACGTGGAAAATGTTCATGTATTCAGATGAAGTTCATTTTCATCTCGGTGGCTATGTCAATAAGCAAAATTGCGGTATATGGGGTTCAAAGAACCCACATGTGACTATTGAGAAGCCAATGCAACCAGAACGAGTCACTGTTGGGTTGCTCGGATGAAGTACTGCCGAGCCAGTCGGGGTAGTCATATGAAAGATATTGTTCAACCAATATCAACCTTTCCAATAAAACCAAAATTTTGAAAAAATAATCAGTACTTTTTTTTAAGACAATTCTAATTTTAAATGACCGACCTTATATTTGCTGCTCTCAAAGCTAAGCAAATGTTTTTATATATTAGTATAAGCATTTTACTGATCGTTTTTCTTTATTTAAAATAATCAAATTTATTTTTCTGTGGAGTACATCTGTGCGTATGATTGATATTAATTTTAATGGAATTCCGAAGAAACCTTAGTAACTTTACGATCGAAGGGGATAGAAAAATTTTAAAACATTCATAGGAAACCTAGCATCTTTCGCTGCAATCTGCCACTTATAACAAGTGCAGATTTCCTGTCATTTATCATCTACTTCATAAACACTCTGACAATGGTCCTCCCCAACCGTCAGTATATCCTTGTTTAATAAATGATGTACATCAGTCGACGGCCATCAGCGCCTAGTGCAAGCTTTGTCTATAAAATGTGTGTATGTGTGTACATTTTGCATTAAAACAAAGCAAAAATCTCCCTATTACCGCTATGTTGTGCGGCAAAACTAGTAACAACAAATCGAGGTAGTCTTTGTGGTCGGTTAAAACAAAATAAAACCTAACTGCCACTGCTGCTGCTAATCGTGACTATGTTTTCTCTTTAGCCTTGCTCGAGTTCTGTGGTGTGCTGTGCTGTGCTGTGCTGTGCTATACTCCGCCGTAATGTTTGCTGTAGTTAACTCTCCGCTATCCTTCGTGTGCAATTTGCATATAAAAACAGCAACAAAGGACAAGGCAAGGAGAGCAAAAGCGCACCATAACCGCACCAGCAACGTCAAAATCAACAGCTACAGTAATCATCTAAACCAGCTTCGCAACCATGCCCAGCAACAATATGGTCCGGGGGAAAACCAGAAACAACAGAAAACAAACAAGTTTACTTATCACCGACCAGCGTTACTTCCATCATTCCTTATCCACTGCATCCATCCATTATTTGTTTACTTGTTGGTTTGTGGTGGTGGTGCTGCTGCTGGTGCTCTACTTTCGTAGCAAAACAATACCTGAATTTCAGGTAGCCAGCCAGCCAGCCAACCAACCAGATAAAACCTATTGATGCTTAGTCATCGCAGTCATAACCATCTTCAGCAACACCAACACCAACATCAGCATCATCATCACCCCAGTCCGGACATTTTCATAATCATCATCATCATCGTCATCATTTCCCTGCACGTAGACATCATCATGGCCTTAATGCCTGACGATAACAACAGAATTTTCCAAATAAAGTGCATATTGTCTAGAGGAAACTGATGGGAATATTTATGAATGTGTGAGTGTAGGTAATATGTGTGTGTGTATGCCATTAGGCACACGTGTGTGTGTGCGAGAGTTACTGCTAATTGTATAGAGATTTGCCTTTATCAGACAACAAACAAATGAATATTATATTTCTAAAACTGCTGCGAAGGATATTTTCAATGCTACAAAGACGACCTCCAGACCATTTGAGGTTACCCCGGGCAACGTTCAATATGGCGAGAGGGAAATTAGAACTCACACATAGATTAGCAAAATTTCTTTTAAACAATTTCCATGGAGGCTATGTGATGTATGATTAATATTATTTGTGGGGAATTTGAAATTATTTTTAAATGGGTTATTAGTATATGTTGTTGAAGAAATTAAAATAACATTTCTTATGATTTAAATACTACTTATCTACAGTGTAAGTCCAAATTTAGATCATGGTTATTAAAGCTACTCAATTAGCAGAAAAGCTGTCCACCAACTAAATGGCAAATATCAAGCATACGTCGTGTTATTAGATGTTTTTTTTATTTTTTTTATATAGTAATCGATTATGATCGACTTTGAGGTGTTTCTGAGGAATGTAATACATTCTTCCGAAATGAAAGTGATTTTCAGAGATGAAAAGAGAGTTTTCTGACATTTTAAAGGATGTCATTCACGCTCATATTTACTTTATAAGTCAATTTTTTCACTACGAAACTCGGAAAATTTCGAAATTTATATATTTTCATACTTTGCATTTTAACAAGTTATTTAACAGGAGTAGTACAAATATGTGGTAATAATATGAGTGTTTTGTGTACCACAAGCGGTTTGCGCTTTGCTGCATTTGTACGATACATTGTCGGGTTTCTAGAATTTCAAATTTCAAAAAGTATTTTCGTTTTCAACAGAGACCGAACTAATTACACCAGAAAACAATAATTTTATGTTAGTGGCATATTTTTTTCCTCAAATAGTGTATTTCTGTTTTCAAGATTTTAAAAAGAAAATAAATATGTGATTTGAACTGGGATATTGTCTTGGTCAAGACCATTTTGCATCTATATTTATTATTTATTTACAAATGGCATGGTGACACGATCATGATTTCATCCATGCCATGTAATGAACCTGAGCCTATTTATATTGATAGATGTAGGCTGATTTCTTAGAAAACTCTTGAAAGTAGAAGGAGTCTTCTAGCTCAAGTTTTTCTCTATAAAATTATCAACGGTTTAGTTGACTGTTCAGTGTTGCTTAAAATCATAACTTTTAATGTGCCTTGCCGTACTTTGCGCCAGAACAACCTTTTCTATGTTCCTTTTTATAGAACTGGTTATGCCGAAAATGAACCTATTGCTCGGGCTTTAAAGGAGTCTAACAGGTTATGTAGTGATTTTGATTATGCTTTAAATATGTTTAATTTTTTAAAGATATTAGATTTAATTTATTTTTAAGATTATTTTTAAGTTGTAGTCTGTAAGGAAGTTTGTATTCCATAGACTGTAAAAAAATAAATGAAAAGTCTTTTCAAGTGGCTTCGCAGCGACTTTTCAACATCAAACCCGGCCTCTATAAGGAGATGATTCTCACAAACGAACAAGAAGAACAACTCACTTGCCGAATTTGCGTTTAAAAATCGCTTCTCGTTCGTTTGTGAGAGAGGTGTTGAAAATATCCAGGACAATACTCCAGTTCAAATCAAATATTGATTACAGACCAAAAAATTCAAACGAAAAAACTGGAAAATAAATATCGACAAATCAAAACCTTTCGTAACTTTACTTGTTTTGAGGGAAAACTTACCGAAATGTTCCTCAGATTGAGTAAATATTTCCTTGGTTTGAGGAAGATTGAACTAGAATCAAGTTTAAAGCATGTACTACTTTCAAGGAGATGTTTGAACCTGAAGTTCAATTTTCCTACATTTTGGTTCATTTTAACTCATTGTAGGGTCCACTTTACTCAAATTAAAAATACACCAAAGATAAGGACGTTATTTCATAATGAAAAATCCCAAAGTAAAAAATATCCCCAAATTAAACAAGCCCCAAAAAGAGGAGAAAATCTCTAACCGAATGCCGACAACAAAGCAAACAAGTGAAAACGGCGTTAAGTTCGGCCGTTCCGAACTTCCGAACACCGTTGATTGCATTCAATGTCGGTTGTCGTAGAAGTGCAGTAATATTACAAGAACATATAATTTGTTTATATAGCCAAATCAAAACAAATACAAATATTAAAAAAAAATAATTTTATAAATAAATATAATATTTTAACTTTATGATTCAAGCAATTTTTGCCGTAAAAGAAAAAGTCCGAATTTGAAAAAAAATTTAATTTGCGTGTCTATGCAGTCAGAGAAATGTATAGACCGATTCCATGATTCCAGTTGCGGCCATTTGGTTGGTACCATTTTTAC
This sequence comes from Polietes domitor, assembly GCA_947397865.1. Taxonomy (NCBI): domain Eukaryota; kingdom Metazoa; phylum Arthropoda; class Insecta; order Diptera; family Muscidae; genus Polietes; species Polietes domitor. Next base: position 177,943,759 of record OX377619.1, read on the forward strand.
CCGGCTATCTGAAATCTTTTTATTTGACGTTTCTACCCAATTAGAATTTCAACATTCTAGCTGTAGTCGTTTAGTTAGTACTATTTTTATCGCTGTGTACTATTTGTATTCCTTGAGAGTGCGAATTTCGAATAAAATTTTTCAATTTTGTCCCCAAAAAGTGCGAATTTCGAAAAATCTGTTTATTTTCCGTATCTACACAGTCAGAGGAATGTATACTACAAATTGTATGACTCTAGCTGCGGTCATTTGGTTGGTACTATTTTTATCCCCTTTTTTCATTTTAACCCCAAAAAGTACGTGTATTTTACCTGTCTATGCAATCAGAGGAATGTATACACCGAATTTGATTATTATGTGGGCAGCCGTTTGGTTGGTAGCATTTTTATCCCTCTATTCCCATTTTACCCCTTAAAAGTACGAATTTGGAAATTTTTTTTTATTTTTTTGCATCTACTGTATTAGAGGAATGTACACACCGAATTTCGTGTTTCTAGCTGTTGTCGTTTAATATGTACTATTTATTTATCCCCTTTTTGCCCCATTTCACCCCCCTACAAATAATAATCACTTTATGGTGCTCGTTTTTGTTATCGGGGGCATGCGCATTAGAGCGTACCAGGTTACAAGTAAAAAAAAAAAGTTCGCCGTACACCTTCGAATATGAAGTATTATTGAAAGGTAGTTTCAAAAAAATTTTTTTTATTTTTTTATGCCGAACGTAGGGGTCGCGCTTTTACATTTTTCTATATAACTTCTGCATTTATAAACGGATTTTAAAGTGTGATACATCGATGTTTTTGTCCGATTTTTTTGTCTTTGAAGTCATTGAGCTCAAACATGATTCATGATTTTATGCGAGCTTTAATTTTCGATTATTAGAGTGGTACATTAGGGTAGTAGCAACTGAGAAATGATGGGTAAGTACCAGAAGGGGGTGCTTGAGCTCAATGACTTCAAAGACAAAAAAATCGGCCTCGTCGAGACAAAAACATCGATGTATCACACTTTAAAATCCGTTTATAAATACAAGTTATATAGAAAAATGTAAAAGCGCGACCCCTACGTTCGGCATAAAAAAATAAAAATTTTTTTTTTGAAACTACCTTTCAATAATACTTCATATTCGAAGGTGTACGGCGAACTTTTTTTTTGAGGTACGCCCTAATGCGCATACCCAATATCAAGTAAGTACAAGCAGACATATTGCAAAAATATGCTTAAATACTTTAAAATATTAGGGATTATTATGGGCATTTTTAGTCCTTGTGAGGGAAAAATTTTTCCCTTTGGACCGATTTCGCCCCGTTTCAATCCCAACCGATCTACGACTATAAGGAAAATTTGAACGTTCTAGCTCCTTTCGTTTAGATGCTAGCGTGCTTTCAACAGACGGACGGACGGACATGGCTAGATCGTCTTAGAATTTTATGACGATGGAGAATATACATATATATACCCCCATCCTGGAGGTGGAGGGTATAACAATAATTTCTTGGTACATGAAATAAACCCCAAAAAACAATGAATCAATTCCAAAATATTTTTTTGGAGATTGTTTCATTATGAAATAGTCATCAAAGTAAAAATCAACTAACTCCGGCATTTGGGGATAATTTCATTTTCTCATTTTGGTTGTTATTTCGTAGCACCTCCACTTAGAAAATTGGTTCAGATTTGGATATAGTCCCCCTAACATATGAAAGTTTTTTTTTGCTCTAGAAACCACACATTTGAAGTGATTTGATTAAATTTGCTGCCTACTTTATATTGAACGAAACCTTTGACAGGGTGGAAATCATCATAGTGGTAGTCTACAGCCAAGTAATAAATGTATTCATGCCATTTGCAAATAAATTTGCATTCTATTAAATTATAAATTAAATTAAATGTAAATATTGTGATATATTTGTGATTATCATTGCTTGTAAATTGTAATTGAATATTTTGTGATTTTTGTGCTAGTTTACGAAGCTGGTCGAAATATTGGGAAATAAAAAAAAAAAAACAAGAAAATAATAAAATACTGTTTTTTTTTTATTCGAAAAAACTGACCTCAAACCACTAACATTTGAAAAAATCTATCTATATCTATTTGAACACGTTGCCCTAATAGAAATGTCCTTATTATTTTTTGAAATATGCGTGTTTTGGTCCATACATATTTATATGGAGGTAGATCACCTTTAACCCTAAATATATCGGAAACTAGTGGACATAGGAAATAAAAAAATAATAATTACTAACTCCAAAAATGCCAAGAAATGCGTATGAATTAAATTACTATAAAACCGACGATATTTTAGAAAATAGTATTTTGTTCTCTATTCTTACTATTTTTTTGTCATCAAAAATTTATCTTCGGAAAAGTGGAAATTTAGTAAATATTTTTTTAATTTTTTTCACATGACAAAAATAGGTATTCCTCTTTTTAATTAGCTATTCAAAATCGGTAGAACTTCGAAAATTTCTCGATGGTTTCACATGAAATTCCATGTCCAAAAGAAAATTAAAAGAAAACGATTTATGGGCATGAAATGAGAATCATTTCATTCACTACCCTACTTCGCTGCAGTGTGACTGTGTATTCCCTCTTAATTCTTCGGGATTCGTATCTAGCTCTTTTTATTAATATGCTAGTAGATCTGAAATGCTTATCGAGAGATATTGATTCCAATGATTAGTAGTTCTCAGACATCATAACACTTCGACGCTGACAGTGAGTTTCTTGCAGAAAGCGGTTGATTTTGTGTAAAGCCTGATAAGAATGCTCGATGTTCATTGTGGCGTATGATTGTTATTAATTATTTGGATTATTCGGAAAATCGATATTTCTGTTTACGTCAAATAAGTCTGGAGCAGTTTTGATTGCATTAAATATATCCTGACATAAAAAATACTTCCGTCAAAACTAGTGGCTACCTATACATAGGTAAATGAGCTGTAGACAGGCGGACAGTTTTTAATGTTGGAAGAATTCCTCATGCCTTAGTGGTGATGTAGGGCATCAAAATAGTAACACTTTTTGGCTAAATCAATTTCTTGCTTTATTATTTTTTGCTGGTACATCAATCTATTTATTCTCTTGTTATTGTATTCCATAATAACCAAATAATTTGAGTAAATTATGAGCATAGGGGATTTTGTAATGACAAATACAAATATTGAGGACTATACGCACTTTGAAATTGTTCTAGTTCTCCTTGCCTATTTAAATTAATTAGCCTTGGAGATGGCCGTCACATACATTCAGGACTTTTGGAATAAATTGCTTGCCCAAATCAAAAGTTGCCACTGGAATCGTGCTGTCGCAGAATATTTCTGTGCATATTCACACTTTCCTCTCATTCATGATTTTTAATTTTGTAAAGTGTTTCAACTGCTACGCACTAAACTTTAAGACACGCAAAACGGTCCCACAATATTTTTTATTTCTGACATTGCTATTCCCCTGTATACATCATGCTGTCATGCTTGGCCTAAAAATGTATCATTTCTAGCATTAGCACTGATAAAATTGTCATCCTGGACATCTCTTTCTGCTGCTGCTTCTTCTTCGCCTTAAACTGTCATAATTGTCAGATGTCTTAATACTTTTTGTCCTTTTTGGCGCGCGCGCTCACTTTCGCAAGACCATCATTTGTGGCGTCTGTGAAAATTTAATACCATTAGATGTGAGCGCTTGTTTGCAAAAACAACAAAATATGAAAAATATCGTCATAAAATATATTCCACGAATTGTTTATATTTTTATTTTTATTCTGTACACTTTGGTCCCTCTTTCTCTCGCCCTGGCTGACATTTGGCACAGTAGAGCGCCAGCTGCTGTTTTTGTTTCAATAAATTCATTTGTTTACTTATTTATTAGAAAAAAACGCAACGACATATATATTCGAAATTTTCTGGGAAACATTTCGAGATGAATTCCTTTTTTGTAGACAACACTGAAATGCTTTCTCCCACATTTATTTAAATATGCTAATTTTTTTTCTGGCACAACAATACCCAGTAAGAAACCACAAATGCCGTACATCTCAACAAAACCCGCCAAAAAATATTAAGAATAGATTATAAACAAAACAAAAGAAAAAAATGTTTACTTTGGACAGCAAATAAATAAAATATGCTGAGTGAAAGTGAAACTGCGACGACTGGAGCCACCGCCACAAACTTAGCGAGTAACTTGAAAGAGTACTTACCTCGGAAGATATGTTCAAGGTTTGCCAAAGTTTATGCTTCAGCAGAAATAATTATATTCAATTCGTGGTGACATTTAAAAGGATTTCAAATGTTATTCACATTAATTCTAGTTGAGAAACTATTTGCATTTCTGGTGATAAAAATGAATGGGAATATTAATGGAGATTTTCCTAAGGAAGGGTGGGTTGGGGGGGAGTGTTCATAAGAATCTAAAGGCATTTATGGAGATATTTATTTGGGTCGCATCTTTTGGAGAAATTAAATGGCAGACAAAATAAACTGCTATAATGTTTTTGACATTTTAGACTGTTAAATGAGAACATATTTCTTACTGGCTTTAATGTCAACAATTTGGACAGTTTTAACTTTGTTTTACAATTTATTTCATGATTCTATCATTTTTATTTTGTTAAATTAAATTAAAACTCTACTAATGCTCAAATAATTAAAATCAATCATACGCTCCCTATACCTACATAACATATTTTGAAATATCTCTACAAACAGAACTAAAGAGTGATTTTTTTGAGGTTAGGATTTTCATGCATTAGTATTTGACAGATCACGTGGGATTTCAGACATGGTGTCAAAGAGAAAGATGCTCAGTATGCTTTGACATTTCATCATGAATCGTCTTACAAACGAACAACGCTTGCAAATTATTGAATTTTATTATCAAAATGCGTGCTCTGTTAAGAAAGTTCATTGCGCGCTTCCATTTTATGGTCAGTTTAATCGACCCACTGAAGCGGCTATTCGGGCTATTGTGACTAAATTTCGCACCAAATTTACATTGTTGGACATTAAACCACCAACACGCTTACGTAGAGTGCGAACTGAAGAAAATATCGCAGCTGTATCGGCCAGTGTTAATGATGACCACCAATTTTCGATTCGTCGCCGTTCGCACCAATTGGGTCTCTGTTACTCAAAAACGTGGAAATGCCAAAATTGGACTAAGCGGATGGACCACCTAAGACGCAGCCGCGGTCAACATTTAAATGAAATTATCTTCAAAAAGTAAATGTCATGGACCAATCTAACGTTTCAAATAAAGAACCGATGAGATTTTGCAAATTTTATGCGTTTTTTTTTTAAAAAAGTTATCAAGCTCTTAAAAAATCACCCTTTATTTTGAAAATATTAATGCAGGTTTTACTCAGAAAGGGTGGGGTTACGTAAGAATCTAAAGACATTTATGAAGATATTTATTTTAGTCCAATTTTTTAGAGATTTTTTTAAATAACAAACAATATATCCTGGGATAATATTTTTGACATTTCAGACTGTTAAATATGAACATATTTTTCCTGGGTTCACTGTCAACAATTTGGACAGATTTAATATTGTTTAACAATTTATTTCACGATTCTACAACACCGAACTACTTTTAATATTAATTTAATATTCGTAAGAACCAACATTTAAGAAGATATTTATTTGGCTGCCAATGTTTTTGTCGTTTCAAACTGTTAAATGTAAAGATTTTTAACTTTGTTTAATAATTTATTTTACGATTCTATAATTTTTACTTTGTCAAATGAACTTAAAATCCCACAATCGCTCAAATAATTAAAATCAATCATACGCTCCCTATATCCACATAACATATTTTGAAATATCTCTATAATGTTAACTATTTTGAAAATATTAATGCAGGTTTTATTCAAAAAGGGTGGATGGAGGTCCGTAAGAATCTAAAAACATTGATGAAGAAATTTATTTTGGTCCCAATGTTTTTGGCATTTAAGACTGTTAAATGTGAACATATTTTTTCCTGGGCTTAATATCATTAATTTATACAGTTTTAACTTTGTTTTAACATTTATTTCACTATTCTACTTTGTTAAATAAACTTAAAACTCTGCAATCACACAAATAATTAAAATCAATCATACGCTCCCTATACCTACAAAACATAGTTTGAAATATCTCTATAACACCGAACTATTTTAAATTTGTTATTTTTTTTTTTTGTTAAAGGAAAAATCATGAATTTTTCTCCCTCCTGCTCTGTGTGGCGGGTGGGGGAAAATTCATATCATTCTCATTCTTGGCTAGTATTCCCAAATTGTCCGCTTGCCTTAGTTGTGTATAGAATGTCGTTTCCTGGGAAATCGCATCTCTCTCCCGTTTGTGGGCTTTGGGTAGCCATACATCAAAACGTTTCATAAAATGTATAATATATTTTGAACTTTTGCTCATAATAGCTTTAACTTTCTTGTTTACAAAATGAGGTTTTGGCTGGTCTGCGTTGGGCTTGGCTTGTTTATGGTTTCGCCAAAAATTTAATAAATTATTGGCCACATGTTTTATACATATATATATATATATATACATATATATATATAGTTTGTTATTCTACCACACAACAATTACAGCATCGGCATCAAAGCTACCCGAGCCAGCAAGCAACAAACGATTTTCCCTTGTGTGGTCTACAGATTGTATGTATTTAAAATGTAATTATTTTCGGCTAATTGTGGAAGTTTTTGATGTGGTTCGTATTTTGGGAGTGGGATGAGGAGAATGGTTACAGAACTGTGCTCTTGTTTGCCGTTTTAGTTGTAGTTCCTCTTTTTGGTTATGTTGTTGTTGTTGGTGGTATTTAAAGAAAACTGTTTGTGGGTAGCAAGGAAAACTTTCGCCTGATTTTGTGAGAAGACAAAATAACGAACGTGAAATGAAACAACAAATTTTTGAGCAATATTGGAACTACGAAAAACTTAGTTTTTTTCCTTTGTTATTTTATGAGCCATCAAAAGTTTCGGTACCGCTCTTTAATGTTCTCCTTAAAGTTTATGAGTTTTCTAGAGAATTTTAAAGACAACTAAACGATTGTTAGAAAAAAATAAGGGTTTGTGGTTTGCTTTTCAGGAAAGGAATTTCCATATTGATGTTATTGGGAAGGGCTGGCGTATAAGTGATATTAATTCTAACAGTAGAAGACAAAGGAGCCAATCTATTGTAGAACAGCAAGTGTTTAAGGGAAGCCAAGGAAGTAGATTTGGACTACGTCTGTAGTGCAACTTTATCTGATAATTTATAGAAATTTATATTTATATGATCAGATGCCTATCAAAAGATAGTGATACTGATGACATGGGTTTGTCAAAAATCAAAAAAACATTTCGACGTCAAAATGAAAGGGCCAGCTTCTGTAATTTATGTTCGTCTGTCTAAGGTGAACGATGTCTACAAAGCACGCAAAGAGCTCATAGCTAAAATATTTTTTATATTTATAGAATTTATTTAATATTTGAGATATGCTTCTCTATAGACACCTCTAGTAATAATTGACTAGACTAGTAATAATTGAGTGATTGTATATCATTCAAATCAGACGAACAAAAATAAGTTAAAGAAACAGACCATAACTCACTTATGGTTTGAGGACCATTGTGGCGTATGATTGTTATTAATTATATGGATTATTCAGAATCGCCTCAATAAATGCGACAGCAAAAAGACTTTGGTTCGAAATCTGTCGTTTTCTGAAGGCTTGGAATTCGGTCCGACCTCTTCAAGGACATGATTCTCACAAACGAACGAGAAGCACTTGGTGCGAGTTTCCTTATAGAGGCCGGGTTTGATGTTGAAAAGTCGCTGCGAAGCCACTTGAAAAGACTTTTGACATGGCCGAAATCATGATCGTGGTAGTCTGCAGCCAAGTAATAAATGCCATTTGTACATAAATTTGAATTCTATAAAATATAGATGCAAAATGATCTTGAGCCAGGAAAATATCCCAGTTCAAATCAAATATTGATTACAGACCAAAAAAAATACAAACGAAAAAAAAACTAAAATAAAAAATTCGCCACAAATATTTTATTTCTATCTCCTACCATAGAAAAATTACGAATTTTTCAAAATTACCTTAGGACACCCGAGTGTCCACAATTTCATATTTTTATAAACCGGGAAATGAAACTTTATTTCCCTTATTCAGAAGTACACATTTGCAAATCACCATTAAAATCGGAGAGCCTATGGAAAATGTCTGATCCGTTTCACATGGAATTAGTCTTTATTCATACATGAAGACGACATGTACTTCTACAAGAAAGGTCACAAATTCTACATTTATCCATAGATTTACTTCGTTAAGATGCTATATATTAAAAAATAAAACAAAAGTACTTTGTTATAAAATTTTTAAGGTATTTTCCCGCTATTTGAAAATCTAATTTTTTTAAAAAATCTTTTGCGTCTATGCAAAGATTTTTAATGTAAATTTCTTATAAATTATAAATTAAACAAAACATGTTTTTCCGATATTTTATGTTTTTTTAATAAACTTTTTAATACATTGGAAACTGTTCCTAAAACTCAGTCTCTGTGTGAAAGTCAAATTCGCAACATTTGTTGCCATCATAATTACTTTTCATTGCACATATAAGGTGATGTTTACTGACTTCTAAAATAAGTATTAGTTCTTATTAGTATTATAATAATAATAATTATTATACTATTAAAAATACCTTCGGCGAAAATTGGAATTTTAGTAAAAAAATATCCATAAAAATTTGATTCAATAGATTTTTAGGTCTCCGACAATAAATTTATATTTTTCTATTGCATATTATTTGGATTATTCGAAAACTCCTCAATAAATGCGAAAATAAAAAGACATTCCGCCGTTGGGCGGGTTCACGTACCTTCTTTTTATTTCCACATTTATTGAGGAGTTTTCGCTCAACATTTTGTCAACACCAACTAGTGGCTAGGATCCTAGATATGCCTCACCAGTCCAACTAGCACGGAAATTTTGCAGGTTTAGAATCTCGAGAAAGTCATATATGCGTCCATTTTTGGATGCCTTTCACAACAACAATGGCATAATTCAATTCTCTATGCAAAGCTGATACAACATTGTGGATTTTAGCGAAAACTAGGAGGACATTTCGGAACTCACAAACAACTGTTTTCAATTTTTTCAATAACTTATTTAGATACGTAAGCAATTTAATATGACAATAAATAAATAATCCTTTTAATTATAAACCAATTAACAACACTGTCGTTCAACAACATTAGAAAACAAACTTAACCTAAAATCTTGAAGGTCCTGCACGGCAAAATAAAAATTAATAACAATACCTTTCCAACAATTATCGTCAGTAATGGTTTGTTTACATAAACAAATCTTTCATAACTTGAGTAAATCTTGCTTTTTTAACTTTGCGAACATGGAACAAAAATTAATTAAAGACTGATTTTTATTCTGATATAGGTCATGTGTGTCAGGATTCATAACACACAAAGTTGCTATCATTTTACTGTCGGAAGGTACTCACAGTGCTCATTTCTACTGAAAAATAATTAATATAGGAATTCTGTAGCGTTTACTACAACCATTTTTAATCAAAGTACGCAATGCGTATACTTAATATCAATTAAGGATTTCTTTAGAAAAACTTCTATAACTTCCCTCATAGATATCACATGCTTCAGCAACTAATGTCAAATTAAAGCTTAGACCTTGTCCTATGCAATAGGACAAGTCTTATAGGCAATGTCTGTAAAATTGCAATGTTTTTAGATTCATTGACTAATTTTATCAACTGACTGTAAGCAGCTGTACATTTCAGAGAGTTTTGAACAACCCAAATAAATTAGCATTCAACAATCAGTGTCAACTTATAACTTATCCTATGCAATATCATATCACATATTACCCACTTTGTCCGCTTCTCATTAACTGAATTACTTAAATACTAGTCTTAAATTACAATGTTATGGTTATTAGATCCATATACTAATTTTAGCAGCTGTACATATCACAGGACAATGAAAACACAAAGATGCCTGTATTTTATTGTCGAGAGGTCTTCACAATTCCCATTTTTACTGAAAAATAATTAATATAGGAATTCTGTAGCGTTTACTACAACTATTTCTAATTAAAGTACACAATGCGTATACTTAATATTAATTAAGGATTTCTTTAGAATAACTTCTATAACTTCCCTCATAGACATCATATCCTTCTGCAACTAGTGTCAAATTAAAGCTTAGACCTTGTCCTATGCAATAGGACAAGTCTTATAGACAATGTCTGTAAAATTGCAAAGTTTTTAGATTCATTGGCTAATTTTATCAACTGACTGTAAGCAGCTGTGCATTTCAGAGCGTTTTGAGCAGCATTCAACAATCAGTGGCAACTTACAACTTATACTTTATCCTAGGCAATATCATATCACATATTACCCACTTTGTCCGCTTCTCGTTAACTGAATTACTTAAATACTAGTCTTAAATTGCAATGTTATGGTTATTAGATTCATAGACTAATTTTAGCAACTGGCTGTTAGCAGCTGTACATTTCACAGCACGATGAAAACACGAATATGCTTGTATTTTATTGTCGAGAGGTCCTCACAATTCCCATTTCTGCTGAAAAATAGTTAATATAGGAATTCTATAGTGTTTACTACAACTATTTCTAATCAAAGTACACCATACGTATACATAATATTAATTATGGATTAAATTAAAGAAACTGCTATAACTTTCCTCTCAGATACCCTACCACTGAACAACTAGTGTCAAATTAAAGCTTAGACCTTATGCTATGCAACGGCATAGCACCCTTTCAAGTCCTTGCCTACTTAATGTCCCCTGCTCAATTTGTCCGCTTCTCATGAACTCTGCCATTACTTTTAAATGGTTTTCTCTTCACATTTACAATTCTGTTTCATGACGTAAATTACAGCTACAATTGTCTTTTATGAACAAATTACCCAATATCTAAAGCATTTTATTAACGCTCTTCTCTACGTTGTGTTTTTTTTTTATTTTGTACTATACAATAAAGTCATAAAGTACTTTCAGCAACCTCCCCAAAACCCTAGAATTTATGCCGGGGCACTAAACAGCCATTAGCTGTTCGTTGCCAGCGCAAGTGAGTGTGTGTGTACGCTGCTGATGGGTATCATTACAACAATATGTTCTCTCCGCGTGTGTGTGGAGGATGGGACCTGCGATGGAAGACGAATGAATGAACGAATGAACGGGGAAAAATAACTTAATTGCATATGTAGGAGTTGTACAACAAACGCAATAACCAAGTCGTGGCTTATTTTCCCCGTTTAACATTCTACAAATGTGCGTGTCCACATTCAATTACACAGCTGAACCACAGCCCACACAAAACATACAACCACACCAAAAAAAAAAAGTTATAAATGTAAGGACTGAGGCTGAAAGAGGTAACTGAAGGTGGCCCAAGCGTGTTGAAATGTGACTTTGGGTTTCACCTCCTCCTCCTCCTCCCGTGCACCCCACTAAACGTCATAAAAAGTTTTTTTTTTCTAAAGAAAAACTTGACATAAATACATGGCTCACGTGTATTTTTTTGCAGTTGTTGTTGTGGTTACGCTGTCGTCTGGCATGGGGTGGGGTGGTGTGGTGCTTGTTTATGAGTTAATTGTACAGTTCTGTTTTATTAAAATGGTGCTAATGGTGAAAATGAAAAATTGTCAAGTTTACCACGTACATGCATGTTATGAGTAAGAGCAAGAGTGTGTGTGTTTGAGTACGAGTGTATGAGCGTGTGAACGCGTTTTCTGCTATTTTCCTGTTGAGTTTAAATAACTTTTTAACATGCTAATGCATTGGGTAAAACAATATTTCCGTGCCATGAAAAAACTTAAATATCGGTTAGGAAATATTAATTGTGTGCAAATATGCAAGGAGTGCCTGCTTGCACTTTAAGGACTCACTAATTGAAATTTATACTTTTAGAAAATAAGAAATAACACTTAACACACTCCGAAAATAGATTGCAGATATAAGTGTTAGTAGGTGTGTTGATAAATGTTCCCGGGGAAATTCAACACTGCAAGCAGAAAATTTCCGAACATCAAAAGGCAATTAATTTTAAAATAGTTAGTACAGTTGGCGTATGAGTGATATTAATATCGGTGTTGGCCTGGAATTTCTTTGATAACTACTCATGCATTAAGGAAATTTATTATGTGTTAGTGCCAATGTAGTTTAAGGAACTTACTTCATTCTAACACACTATATGGGTGATATATCATGAAATAACACATTTGAAAACGTAGTTTTTTTAGTGAAGCCTGGAGATAAGGTTTGATATCCTCTATGGCATATGATTGTTATTAATTATCGGGGTATAATTAATATTTAATTAAGTTTTATGTTTTTTATGGAAACAGTTCAAACTATATCTGAAAACTCAAGGTGTTTATGAGAGCTAAACTGTGCCAAATACTACAGATAGACTCTTATATTCAGGAAATATGAAGAACTCATTTAAAAATAATTTTAAAGGCACATATTACACCGTGCGACAATTTTACATTTATTTATTGGATCTGAGTAAGACTATATACATGTGTAAGTAAAGATCGTATGTAGAAGGTATGTGTTCTCATTTTTTTCATTTGATGATCTTTACTCCTTTTTACAGGACTTTTAATTGTAGATGTTTAAATAATTTAGTTTTCATACTTTAACGAGTCATTAAAAAGTATGAGTATCAAATGAAAGAGATGAATATCTGTTAAAAATATTTTAAATATAATGATTCAATCTTAGTTTAAAATGGTTATTAAGGCTAAACTTATACAGACGGAGCATGAGATTTTTAGTATTTTTAAAATACATTCTTCTCTTTCAATTGATATACATATCGCCTGTGTATGGCTCTCGAGAGTATGAAAATAAATTATTAAAACAAATATATCATTTGAAAATTAAAAGTCCTGTAAAAAGAAATGAAACCAAATGAAAAACTGAGTACATAGATTTTCTATATATTATCTCGAGTTTCATATGAATGTGGTCTAGTTCTAGGTCTAGCTCTAGGTCCATATATTTTCACTAATATTCTAATTTCGCCGAAGGCACCTTTAATAAGTATACTCTCATATTGGAAATATCGGCCTGATCGCACCGGCTAATATGGCCAATAAAAGGCATTCATGATGGCTACAAATATTAAAAATTTCACTTTCACTTAGGAACAATCTCCAGAAAATTTTAAAAAATATGTTTTTTTTTTTTTTGGCAATAAAAAGCCCACTGAAAATAGAAGAAAATTAAAACGCAAAACAATATAATGTTTCTATTTTTTTCCACTTTTCATAGTTATTTTTGTGATAGAATTTTTTCTCAAAAAAGAATTTTGGAACCTTTCGTAATCCTCGGCTTCTTTGTGAAAGTGAAAGTCAGGATTTACTACACACAAAGTTGTTATCATTTTACTGTCGGAAGGTACTCACAGTGCTCATTTCTACTGAAAAATAATTAATATAGGAATTCTGTAGCGTTTACTACAACTATTTCTGATCAAAGTACACAATGCGTATACTTAATATTAATTAAGGATTTCTTTAGAAAAACTTCTATAACTTCCCTCATAGATATCACATGCTTCAGCAACTAGTGTCAAATTAAAGCTTAGACCTTGTCCTATGCAATAGGACAAGTCTTATAGACAATGTCTGTAAAATTGCAATGTTTTTAGATTCATTGACTAATTTTATCAACTGACTGTTAGCAGCTGTACATTTCAGAGAGTTTTGAACAACCCAAATATCTTAGCATTCAACAATCAGTGGCAACTTTTGGAACCTTCCGTAATCCTCGGCTTCTTTGTGAAAGTGATATTCGCAGCATTTTTAGCATTACAAGTGCCTTTCATTGAACTTATAAGGATGTGTTATTGGTCTTATATTTCCAAAATCAGAGCACAAATGCTAATGGTATCATCGGCACAAATTGGAAAAATAGAAAAAATTATCAATTAAAAATTTGTTTAGAAATCTATGGGACCAATTATACATTGCCTATCGACAAAATTTTTGTTGCATTGTCTTAGTTGGTTATTCGGAAAATCTTTAAATTCCAATATATTTTCGAACTATTTGAATATTCAGTATATTATTATTAATGTATATTATATTATCATTTTACAGTTTCCATAATTAATGTTCACATTTGAATTGGAAAGAGATCCATCTGGAAAAATAAGAGATAAAATTTTACAAATAATTCTTATTGCTTGGCATTGGTGCATATATATATAAAATACGGTCATGTTAGAGAAGATTTTGGGATCTTGAAATGATGTTAAATAGTGGATTTTCTATTCAGAAAACAGACTCTGTACCACCATTCATATCGTATTCCAAGTTAAAAAATTTCCTCAATTTTGTAGATGAAAATTATACTATTATTAAAATATATTTAAAAAATATAGCCATTTTTTCGAATTCATATGTATTTTTTCATGTTGAAATTACCTTCATCATAAAAACCAATCACTGCAGTTCCCTCTTCTCATTCGGACATAACGTTTTCACGCCTTAGAAATAATTCAGATTTTTCATCCAAATTTTATGTTTAGCATGGCTTTTATCGATTAAGATATTAGGTAATATTTGGTGAGCGGCCACGTAAACCATCGACCAAAATATGTTCTTTTTGTGAGAGAGATTAAACACATTTTATTTTTGTGTTCATGGTCCACTTTTCTGCGAACTCGTTGGTGGTCCAAATGCCCAAGATTACACCAAAAACCGCAAAGCGTGTGCTCTCTTTTTGAAGCAAACTGCCTT